>JASFAX010002802.1:0-44644 GCA_030737875.1 Allium sativum
AACGGGCTTTGCATTATCTACAAGATATATGCGGAAGTCTATTTCCCGCTTCGGAGGCAAGCCCTTCACCTCTTCAAAGACATCCGGATATTCCCGGACCACTCTAACTGAATGCAAATTTTCAACAGAGGCATCTAGCGATTCAAGATAACTAAGCATAACCGCATGCGAGGGATTACAAGAAATTTCCAAAGTATTACCGAGCTGGGTTAGGAGCCTAACAACCCTTTTCTCACAATCAAGGATGGCCCCATTACTGGATAGCCAATCCATGCCCAAAATCAAACCATACCCCGAAAAGCCCAAAACAAAGGCACTACATTGAAATTCTACGCTTAGAATGGAAATTTTCAATCCCAAACAGATCATAGACAAATGAGTTGGGCCCCCAATTGGGTTTGAAACAATTAAGGGGTCCTCTACCATACTAGTTTTTAGGTGCAGAGATTCTACTAAAGAAGACGAGATAAAGGAGTGTGATGCGCCAGAATCAAATAAAGTGCGAATGGGGTGATCATAAAGATAAACTACACTTTCTACAGAAGTATTTATACCTCGCTGTTGCAGAGGTGGCGCTTCTAGCACATGAACCTGTGCCCCTGGGGTGGATCCAGCCCTCTGCCCCTGTCCTCGTTTCTTTGGGCAGTCCTTAGCCCTATGGCCTGTCTCACCGCAAGAAAAGCACCCACCATTCTCCTTGGCCTTCTTTTTCCGGCAGTCCTTTACTAAGTGCCCCACTTTGCCACAGAAATTACACTTCCTCTTCTCTTTGTTGCCTTTCCCGCCCTTCTTAAAGTCTGTCTTCTTAGGCTGCAAACCCTCTTTCTTCTTGCCCTTATCCTCTTCATTCAGCAATGCCATTTGCACTAATCTTTCATACGTGGCTCCCATGGGTATATGGGTCATGGCCAAACTGTGTAATGGCTCATTCAACCCTTTGACGAAACGGAGAGCCTTCTTGTGCGGGGTGTTGACTAGGTCAAGCCCAAACCTAGCCAGCTCATCGAACTGATTCACATACTCTCTGACCGTCTTGTCCCCTTGCTTAAGAAATAAGAATTTTTCCAACTGCAAACTTCTTTCCGCATCTGAGAGAAATTTGGTCTCAAACCTTGCCCTAAAGTCCTCCCATGTCTCCACTGGTCTTTCAGCATTAGTGACTTCCCACCAGTAGGAAGCCTCGCCCTTCAATAGCCACACTGCCAATTGTACTTTTTGTCTATCTTCTACCTCAAAGATGATGAATAGGTCCTCAGTTTCTTTCAGCCAATTTCTAGCTGCTACGAAGGACTCAGTTCCATGGAAATCCCTTCCTCCCATAGCTTTAAAATCTTTACATATCTTAGCAAACGTGTTTCCCCGAGGAGGAGGTGGAGGAAAAGGTGCTGCTGCAGCTGGATGATTTCCTTCCGCTGGGGGAGGAGGAATGGTAGGACCTGGCTGAGTGGCCCTTGCTTCTAAGAACCGTCTAAACCAACCAGGTATTGGCACCCCTTCTGGCAAGTTAAGATCTTCGGACATGCTGAAACAAAAAGGATAGATTCAAAACGAAGGATAAGAGATAGTACCTTTGGCTTTGGGGAGTGGACTTTGCCTTTTTAAAATAAAATAATATTTTTCTTTTAAAAATGCTTCTTTAAATTTCCTTTTTGAAAATAATTTTTCAAAACTTTTTATCTTATTTGGTAAACCTGTGCTCTGATACCAAGTGAAACACCCCACCTCCGTTAGGGTCACTCTCAAAGGGAATGCCTAATTTTGGTGGAGGTTTATAAGTACAAGTCACAGATATACAAGACAGATATAAGAACACATATTTGTAAACAGCGGAAGAACAACAAACTTTATTTCATAAAGTCAAATACGTGTTACAACAACATCCTTTCCAAAAACATAACATAACACTTTCATAATCTGTCTTGAGTACATTATTTAAAGAAGCATAAATAAAACATAGATAAACTGCAAAAGCCCCATAGTGGATTGTCCAAAGCCATAGTTCAAAACAGGAAAGTCCAAGCAATACATTTCTCTTCTTCAAGCTGGATGTTGAGGTTGGTCAAGCTGCTGTGTTCCCTCCCTGAGGACCTGGGGGGGGGGAAACGGAAGAAAGAAGACGAAAGAAAAGTAGAGTCAGACATAAAGCCTGAGTAAGTCTAGTACTATTTTGTCTATGAATAAAGAACTGGGTATGATAAGTATAAACAAGAAGTGGGCATGCACTAAAAACTTGGTTAAGTTGTCTAGGGTCGAATATACTATCGTACCCCATGTTGATCTCTGAACCCATATAAACTAGTTTCCAACTGGCACCCCAAAATCAGGGTGATGTGATCCATTCTATGATGATCGGCTCCTACTCGCATAGTTACATGTGTCTTACGGCCCCCGATGTTGTAGTTACCTATGCTGGTCCCACCATGGGGTGTATCAAGTCCCATAGTGGCAACCCGACACAACCTTAGAGTGCACAGGTATGCTACTGGTGTCCAGTGCCTTATTTTTCTGCGCCGGAGTGTGTGCACGCCCGCACTCCGTTAGAACCTACACTGCTACACCACCGCCGTCGCTTTGACTTCTTACAATCAGCCCAGTAATCGTGCCCCACCCTGCCTAGTTTCAGGGTATCCTGATACACCTTTTAGGGTTACTGCTGAAAAGGGTCCCCCGTTACTAGGTTTTCTATCTCTAGCCAACATGCTAAGTTGGTTAAGTGTTTTCTAACCTAACCCCCACCAGTCCGTTTAGTTTAGCATGTTCCATTTTGATTAAGTCTTTAGTTCACTTAATCCTAACAATCCTGACACAGCCTTAATTGTCTTATTAAGGCCCTGACCTCTCACATTAGACAGGTATTGTTGTGGCTGCCTGTTGCCGGTTGGTCCCGGGCAGTCTTACGCCACAACTCAGTCTAACCTCGGGTCCTTGCTGGGCTCCATGTTTAACCTCCCACATTGGATAGGTATTGTTGTGACTACTGGACAGCCGGGCGGTTCCGGGCAGGTTTACATCACAACTCAATCCAACCTCGGGTTAAACACATCGTATGTTCTACATTTACATATTTTGTCATTCCCCTTTATTTCTTATATGTAAATATTTGCGGCCCATTATTAAGTTAATGGTGTAAAGGTTACACCAATCATGGGCCCAACCCATACTTGAACTTGGGCCCTTCTATTTTATATTTTCATTCATTAGTAATTTTAACCCAACGTTATTTTCCCCCGTTTAACACGTCCGTTTATATATTTTGGGCTTAGCCTTTTAAAGCCCAAATTAGCCATGCGAAAAGGGGAGGCTTAAAGCGTAATTACATACACAAAGAGGGGAATGTGAGCGCATGAACTTGCAATACGACGTTGGAAATACAAAATAGAAACTGGTGTACTTGCATAGTGGTAACATAGGTGACATGAATCAAAGCATGTGAACTTGTAATTGAGATATCATTATTGTCACATGAACCTATATTTTTATTTAGGCATAATGTCAAACATAAGCATGGCATAAATATTTCTAGCATAAGCATGACATAATGTCAAACATAAGCATGGCATAATATCAAACATAAGCATGGCATAAGTATAGTTAAATTTGTTCACATAACCATGGCATAAATATTTCTAACATGAAATCATGATTCTTACTTTAGTCATGTAAACTTACAAAAAGGGACCTTTTGAACCTAACCTAGCCATGTACCACATATGTCATCATATAATTCTTGTAAACAAGATAGACCTAATCATGGTTTTCAATTATGCCAAATATCATTCATAGCCTAGCCATATTCATAAATTTGCAAATAGGTTTTCTAGTACAAAAGCATGGCTTAATACATAATGCCAAATTCCCAACATAATTTCATATGGATAATAACCAAACTTGTTCCAATTACTTACAACATGATTTATGCACAAAAATATACATCATGGTGGCATAGAAGCAAACCCCAAACTTGCATGAATTTAAATCAACTACATACATGTAGCTTCAACATGGATTACATAACTTGCGAAATATTCCAAACGTATACTTGCATAGAACTACCGCATGTAGTTCTTTATAATGAATAACATAATTCATAAATATCCAAACGTATATAATATTTCAAATTGATAAGAACGCACAAATATGAATTACTTTATTGCCACAATTCAAGCATACAAACCAACACAATTGTTTATTCATACCAAAGTAATACTCTACTTACAATGGTGTGATGAATTCTCTAATTTAGGGATTGAAGACGCAAATTCCTTTGTTGAATTGATTTGTTTAGGTTGCTTTAAGCTTTAGAATCTTCCTCCTAATCCTCTCTCCAATTTGGTGGCTACTCCTAGTCGTTCCTCAGCAACATGGCGGCTATGTTCTTAATTTTGAATGAATAGATTAGGGTTTAGTCTAGGGTTGTTTATATAGAGGTTAGGAACTGATTAAGACCATTGATGTTGCTTGGATTGATCGTAGCCATTCATTCTAAGGAGAGACCAATTAGAGCCTTCCACCTAGCCCTAATGACAAAGCAGACCACAGAAAATCGACCACATAGAGAATAGGCCAGCCGGGTTAGACTGGGCTCGACCTGGGTCTGGACCAGGTCGACACCCCTGTCGACAGGCCTGTCGACCTGGTTAGACCAGGTCGACAGCCCAGTCGACTTGGTGGGTCAGGCGGGTGTTTTTCCGCCCTGGCCCATTGGGCCCCATTTCCGAATTTAAACCTGATTTATTCTGTTTGAATTTAAACTTGATTCTCAAACTTCCGAAGGCCATATCTTCTTCATACGGACTCCGTTTTTCGAAAACTCGGACTCTATTTCGCGTATTTTTCCGAGACGAACGCAATGGCGTATCCTGTTTCCCTTAGCTCTTTGATTTGAAATTAATTATACTTTAATTTGTTAATTTCACAGTTATAGAATTTTCGGGGTGTTACATTTCGGAATGGATTGAAAGTAATTTAGGGATTAATTTCTGAGCTATCGGGGGCTTTGGTTTTGAGAAACGGCGGTGGCTGTAATTGAATGAGGAGTTAGGGTTTGCTTTGACCGGTCAAACTATATATATACTCCCTTTTTATTGTTTAATTTAATTTAATCCTATCTGTTAATCCGAGAACCAAATCAAAACCAACGACTGTCGCCTCTAGCCAAATACTCCCATTCCGAACACAATGGGATATGTTTCGTAAGCCAATTCGGTTGTTTCGATCAGTTTCCACTAAATTTAAAATATAAATCATTATATTTTAAATTCAAACATACATTTTAATTTACCAGGGCCACATACTAACTCTAAAAATTCCCGAAAAATATTTTCTTGCTTCGTATTGACGATACGGTCCTAACAAAACTAGTTTCGTCGAATTCTGAGACCGTTTGAAAAATGGCCATTTTCCAGTCGATTAAAATCAACTAAAACTGGTCAAACGCGTTTTCCTTTGCCACGCTCACATATTAATTCGAAAAATTATGAAATTTGAAACCTAGCAATAACTTTACATCACGGATCCAACAAAAGTAGTTTCGTCGAAATCCGAGGTCGTTTGCAAAATTTCCATTTTTAAGGGCCTGAATTCCATAGCGACTATTCAGAATTTTCAACTGGACATATCTTTTGATTCCCGCTATGAAATTTCGATTTTTCGGGTTCGTTGGAAAGATAGTCACAATTAGATTCCATTATTTTTGGTTTCACTAAAATCCGGTTTGTTATGCACCCGGTACGTTCAATTGAAGTTTGAAATCGAATTATCGAACTACCGCGCCATTTTCAATTCCTTTTATAATTATAAATAAATATTTATATTCTATCGACGATCTATATAAAATATACGTTCGAATTCTATTGAAAATAAATTTCTCGTCGATATTATTTAAATAATCAAAATTCGCTAAAATTGCCAAAATAAAAATTTTAAACTGGCCCAGATTTCCGGGTTATTACACTTAGCATCTGAAAGAGATCATGGATACTCTCCGTGCACATCAGCTAAAAGCCAAGTTCTCCAAGTGCCACTTTTAGAGAGAAGAAGTAAGATTTCTGGGGCATATAGTGTCCAAAGAGGGCTTGGCTGTGGACCCCGCGAAAGTGGTAGCTGTGCAAGATTGGAAGACACCAAGAAATGCAACCGAAGTCCGAAGCTTTCTTGGGCTAGCCGGTTTTTACCGAAAGTTCATTAGGGATTTCGCGAAAATTTCAGCTCCACTCACAAGGCTAACAAGGAAGAATCTGCCATTCGCTTGGGATTTAGACTGTGATATTGCTTTCCAACACCTAAAAAGGGCTCTCACAACAGCCCCAGTTCTAACTTTGCCAGATGGAAGCAAGATGTTCACAGTATACACGGATGCTTATAGTACGGGACTAGGTGCCGTTCTGATGCAAGAAGGGAGGGTAGTTGCTTATGGTGGAAGAAAACTGAGAGTTCATGAAAAGAACTACCCAACCCACGATCTTGAGTTGGCTGCCATCGTCTTTGCGCTTAAGTCTTGGCGCCATTATCTCCTAGGAGAGAAATTCGAATTATATAGTGACCATAAATCGTTGAAGTATCTTTTCTCGCAGAAAGATCTTAACTTGAGGCAGCAAAGGTGGATGGAGTTCCTTGCCTCGTATGATTTTGAGATTTCCTATACTCCCGGCAAAGGCAACGTAGTAGCAGATGCGTTAAGCAGAAAGAAGCTGACCCTAAGCCCTCTCTTTGTAGAAAGGCAAAGCTTGGAGAATATAGCCAGTTTTGACTTTAGGCCCTCCCCAGATTTTATACCTGGTTTATTGGCATCCCTAGAGGTATGTCCCATTCTTTTAGACTCTATAGGGGCCGCACAACGTGAAGACCCTCAGCTTGTGGATATGATTGATAAACTATCTAGCGGTGAAACTTCCAGTCACCTCAATAGGTACTCCATCGATGATAAGGGTTGGCTGAGACGGGATGGAAGGCTATGCGTCCCACAAGCTAGGGATTTAGTGAAGAAGGTTCTCGAGGAAGCACGTCATTCCAAGATGACAATACACCCAGGCGGGGACAAGATGTACAAGGACGTAAAGAGAGTTTTATTTTGGGACGGCATGAAGAAGGACGTAGCAGATTTCGTTTCTAAGTGCATGATATGCCAATAGGTCAAGGCGGAACAAAAGAAGCCTGGAGGACTGCTTCATCCTCTGGAAGTCCCGCAGTGGAAGTGGGATAGCATTTCAATGGACTTCATTGACGGGTTTCCTAGGTCGAGAAGAGGCAATACTAGCATTTGGGTAATAGTGGACAGGCTTACTAAAAGCGCCCACTTTTTACCTATCAAGAGTAGAAGGACTGCTTTGTCTTTAGCTTCTCTTTATCTCAAGGAAATAGTTAGACTCCAAGGAATACTCTCCAGTATAGTGAGTGACAGAGATCCCATCTTTACGAGCGAATTTTGGCGGAGTCTGCAAGAAGCTGTAGGCACACAGTTATGCTTGAGCACGACCTGTCACCCCCAAACTGATGGTCAGACAGAATGGGTGAATAGAGTGTTGGAAGATCTTTTGAGACTATGCATTCTTGACATTGGAGGGACATGGGAGGATCATCTTCCTTTAGTGGAGTTAGCCTACAACAACAGTTACCAGGCCACTATTGGTATGGCGCCCTTCGAAGCTTTGTATGGAAGACCGTGCCGATCACCAACTAGTTGGTGGGAGTCTACTGACAAACTTATACTTGGGTCGTACATGATTCGAGAGACTTCAGAGAAAGTGGATTTGACACGAAGGAGAATGAAGACAGCCCAAGACAGACAAAAATCCTACGCCGACAAAAGAAGGACCGACCTTGAGTTTGAGGTTGGGGACAGGGTTTTCCTTAAGGTGTCCCCTTAAAGGAACGTCGTTCGCTTTGGATCTGCAGGAAAGCTAGCACCAAGATTTGTAGGGTCGTTCCCTATCATCGAGAAGATTGGGAAAATGGCTTATAGAGTAGAGCTGCTTGAAAGATTGGCCGGAATTCACAACGTCTTTCACGTTTCTCATCTCCGAAAATGTCTACATGAATCCGCGGAAGTGGTGGAGCCAAACATTCTAGAAGAAGCCGAAGTAGAACGCGAAGCAACTGTAAGGAGAGTTCCAACTCGAATCGTAGGAACTGAAGTGAAAAAGCTGAGCAACCATGAAGTCAAACTCGTTAAAGTTCAGTGGAACGACGCCAAGGAAGGCGCGACTTGGGAAACTGAGGACAGAATACGTGCGACCTACCCTTTTCTTTTCGAGGGTATATCCTTGACCTCTCTTTTTCCTTAAAGTTGTGTTTGTATCTATCCTTTTAGGTATAATCACCTCGATATTATCCTTTATCCTTAGGTAGAAACCCCTTTGGATGTAAAAATGTATTTGAAACATGTTATGGTTGATGGCTGCAAGTGGTTGCAAGTGGTTGCTAGTGGTTGCTCGTGGAGGCATATACACACACAACCTAGATTTTAGATCGGCTCAGTCACTTCATACTGCATATGCATATATGTATTCATATTTGTATGTGGTTGAAAATTTGATATGTCGTCATATGGATGTCGCATTGGTATGAATGGTTGCGCACTCATGTAGAATTATGAATAGGAAAAAAAATTGCATACATATGGATTCATGACATTTACATGATTTGCATTAAGGAGGTCAACTGTATCAGTAGACCGCCTAATTTTTGCATTAGATAAGAACATGTACACACACTGAGCATATAATCATAAAGCATTAGAAGTCTTTTAAGGACAATGGACGCTTGTGGCTGATGGTTGAGTAGATAGACGATTGGATGTTAGGACTTACGTTCTCCTAAACTTGAAGATTTCGGGGACGACCCACGCATCATTTTCTTTCAATGGCTCTTAATCCACAATCGCATCAACTCAAAAGACAGACTCTGCCGCTTTGGGATCGATGTCAACCCTATTTGCGTTCTTTGCAACCTGAGTAATGAATCCCTCACCCATCTTTTCTTTGATTGTGACTTTTCTTTTGCGGTTTGGGCCGCTGTTAGCTCATTCATTCTCGGTTTCGTCCCTTCTTTTCGCTCTTTCTTCGATTACTGGCAGCACAACCCCCCTGACCCCTCGTCTGACTCTCTGGTAGCGATCTTCTCCTGGTGTATCTGGTTAGAATGAAATGCATATGTATTCGGAAGACCCAAAAAGTCATTCTGGGGAACTTGTTTTCATATTCTGCATCTCTTCGAATTATGGACAGGCTCGGTCAGGCGCGCTCGCTTCAGACTTTCCCTCCCCCAGCCTCGCTCGCCTGGATCTCAAGAAAGCAGCTCGTTATTTCCTCTGTGATCAAGTATTAGTATGTAGTTCTATTTTGGTAGTGTATTTATCACTCAACTGTGTTGTGGTTGCTATATGTACATGTTATTAGTACTCTTTAGACTGTATTATAAATGACTATCTTGGTCTGTTCTTAGTCTGCTACTGGTTGGGCCTGTCAACCAGATATTATTACTAGCTCTTTTGCATCTACGCGTAACCGGCTGTGTAGTGCCCGCTACACACCCGTTTTCCTCAAAAAAAAAATCCTTTAAGGAGGGGAGAATTTAACACCCCGAATTTTCTGTTAACTGTAAATTAACAAATTTAAGGATAATTAATTCTAGATGAAAGAATTAAGGGAAACGGGTTACGCCATTGCGTTTTTCTCGGAATTCTTCTTGAGATAAAGTCCGAGTTTGCGTGAATCAGACTCCGTATGAAGGAATTATGACCTCCGGAAGTTTCAGAATTCAATTTAAAATTCAAACGGTTCAAAAGTTAGTTCAAATTTCGAAAATCAGACACAAACTGGGATGGGCGGGAAAATTCCCGCCCAGGCACCAGGTCGACCTGGGGGTCGACCTGGCTGACCAGGTCTACCATAGGGTCGACCTGGGGGTCGACTTGCCCAGTCGACCTGGTTTGGCCCTGGCTGGCCTGGCGGGTTCTGATCGATTTTTGAGGCTTGGCTGTGTCACTGCATTTTGGTTGGCTCCTCTCGAAGTGAATGATCTAGATTCGTCTGCGATCATCTTGACGGCTCAAATCAATCTGAAATTCTATAAATATAACTCAACACTCTAACCTAAATTCACATAAGAAATTAGAGACGGAGCCGCCATGCTATCGGAAGAAAACTAGGAGGAGCCTCCACTTGTAGAAAAACTTAGAGACGAGACAAATTAAAGTTAAAACAATAATCAAATCAACGTTAGTCTACCTAAAGGAAAGCAATTCAAATTCAGAATTCAGAAATCAGAAAACAGGACCGTCGTTTGTTGTAAGTATAGTGATTCTTCCGATGTGAATAAAATTAAGACTTGATTCGATGTAAATTTGGAATGAAATTGTGTTATTGTATAACAACGATGTTGATTCATACGCGATGTAATGATTGTGGTATTGTGATGTTTGTGATATAATTGAGTTTATGTTTATCCTATTGTACATGTAAAATCACATGCAAGTTGTATAGTTCATGTTGTAATCGACACCTATATGTTTATGTGATTATATAGGTTGTATGTGATTATGATTTTATGTATATATATGCTAGAACCTTTATGTCTAAACGATTATGCTCACATACATGCTAGTATGTTTGTAAGAAAGTTGCAAGTTAATTGGATCCATGCCAAGATCCACTTTAATACATGTTTCATGTTGTAATTAAATATATGATTGGATCTAGTTCACACCCTTGTCATAAAATTATACATACTTTTGAAAATGTCATATTTTGGTCATATGCTAGTGATGTTCGATGTTATGCCTAGATCCAAAACATGTTTAGGCTTATGTTGTCTAAATTATATGCTAATTTATGTGATACCTATTTTGTTAGATCCCTATTTCAAGGCAAGTTCACATGATAAGTTGAAACCCATGATTTAGTCTATGTTGCAAACTCACATATATGTATGTTGACTATTTTGCAAGCTTCAAGATAGTAGATGTACGGTTTGGACTCTCTCTCCTTGGTTATGGCTGTCGGACACAATCATGGGGTTTTATGCAGTTTTAACTATGTTTTATGCTTCTTTATTTGGTGGGGCCAGCATAGGTGTCTACAATATTTGGGGGCCGTAAGACACAGATGAATATGTGAGTAGGAGCCGATCTTTAGAAAAAGGGGATCACTTCACCTCCTGCATGGGGTACCAGTTAAGACAATACAAGTAGGTGCAGAGGTATAGTGTGGGGTGCGATAGTATATTCGATTCAAACTGCTTTACCTTAGTTTATGATACTTTCCTATATCCAGTTTATACCTATCATGTCCTTTTTCTTATTCTCATACTGAAGAGTCACTAGACTTACCAGGCTTTATGTCTGACCCTATTTTCTTTCGTCTTCTTTTCTTCCGTTTCCCCCCAGGTCCATAGGGAGGAAACAACTCAGCTTAGTCAGACTCTTTGCAAGCTTCAAGATAGTAGATGTACGATTTGGACTCTCTCTCCTTGGCTATGGCTGTTGGACACAATCATGGGGATTTATGCAGTTTTAATTATGTTTTATGCTTCTTTATTTAATAACCAAGACAGAAATGATGATGTAATATTTTGGAAGTTACTATATGACAGTTATGGAAATGTTTTGTATGAACACGTATTTATGAATTAAAAAAAGTCTGTTTGTTTTCCGCGGCTCATATATATGTGTTTATATATCTGTCTTGTGTTTATCTGTGACTTTTACTTAATAACCTCCACCAAAATTAAGGCATTCCCTTTGTGAGTGACCTTAATGGAGGGTGGGGTGTTTCAGAAAACAGGTTCGAAGTCGAGACCTATTGAAGTTAGTCGAGCTGTGTATTGAAGGGATGGGGTTGGAGAGAGATTAAAGGGGAAGAGGATGGTGTGTTTAGATTGAAGAATAATGGAGTATGGAAGGAGAATTTTTGCGAATGAGATCGGCCATGAAGAGGAGAGTGGTTCGAAGAAATCCTGGAGGAAGATGATTAGCATAACGGTCATTAAGGTATAACGCAGATTGTGCTAATCAAATGGTCATTAAACTAGTTAATTATAATTAGATGTGTTTAATGTAATGACCCTGAATATTTTCAAAAAAGTAAAAGAAGGAGTTCGGTTATGTTGTGGAAGTGGAGAGCGGGCATTTCATGTTGGGATAGACACGTACTGTTCACGTGGGTCATGGGGAAATGATTGGGCCATGTTATATGGTGAGGCTCAAAGAAATTGGTTAAAAAATTAACTTTGTTTTAATTTAAAGGCTACGTAAACTTCGAAATTGAATAACTTTTACATACATGATCAGAATTTAACGAAACAAGATCCGTTGGGATCGTATGGATGGCGGCTACGCAATGAAATTGACTTGGGAGTGAATTGGAGCTCGTTACAATTTATAGCGAAATAAATTGTCGGAATCAAATCAATAGACAATTATCATTTTTAACGATGATCATCCTGTGTGAGTAAATCTCACTAACTCTGTACATTTTTTTTAATATAATCTAGTGTTGATAAATGATGATTGATTATTGTGTGTTGATTTTTGGTTGAATTGCTGATGTATTGGTTGAAATTATAGATAACGATATAGATATAAATCGTTAATCAAACATTGATTTAATCAGAATATTTCATATTGAAATGAAATCGATGTTAATTATATCGTTTAACATCTGTGGATGCAGGGAAACAGGTCGGAGGAATCCAACTGGATTCCTGGACATTTATTTTACTTTTTTTCATATATGGTGATATATGATGTGATATGTAATCTGTTGTTGATGATGTGTGTTAGAATGATATTGATCATTGTTATTTGGTATTTTAAATGCCAAAAGGAATACTTGAATGTTAAAAAGGAAATTTTCAATGTTATATTGGAAAAGAAATATTTATAAAATCAAAAGATTTTATAAAAAGAAACATTTTTAAAATAAATAGAATTGAAAGGAAATATTTATTTGTTAAATAAATAGAATTGAAAGGAAATATTTATTTGTTAAATAAATAGAATTGAAAGGAAATATTTAATTGTTAAATAAATAGAACTGAAAGGAAATATTTATTTGTTAAATAAATAGAATTGAAAGGAAATATTTATTTGTTAAATAAATAAAATTGAAAAGGAATATTTATTTGTTAAATAAAAGGAGTAAGATAAAAGGAATATTTATTTGGGAAATAAATGGAAAGATAAAAGGAATATATATTGGGAAAATAAATAGAAGGATAAAAGGAATATTTATTTAGAAAATAAATAGGTTATCATAAAAAGAAATATTAGGAAAGTAAGTAGGATTATAAAAGGAATTAGAGTTATTCGAATAGAGTTATTCGAATAGAGTTAATCGATTAGAGTTAAATCGAATTAGAGTTAAATCGAATTAGAGTCAATCGAATAAGAGGTAATAGAATATTAGTTATTCGAATTAGAGATAATTGAATAGAGTTAATTGGCTAGAGTTAATCGAATAAGAGGTAATCAAATATCAGTTATTCAAATTAGAGATAATTGAATAGAGTTAATTAGTTAGAGTTAATCGAATAAGAGTTAATCAAATATTAGTTATTCGAATAGAGTTAACCGAATATTAGTTATTCGAATAGTGTTAACCGAATATAAGTTATTCAAAGAGGAGATTATCGAATATAGTTTATTCGAAAAGGAGATTATCGAATATAGTTTATTCGAAAAGGAGTTAATCGAATATAGTTTATTCGAAAGGAGTTAATTGAATATAGTTTATTCAAAAAGGAGATTATCGAATATAGTTTATTTGAAAAGGAGATTATCGAAAATAGTTTATTCGAAAAGGAGTTAATCGAATATAGTTTATTCGAAAGGAGTTAATTGAATATAGTTATTCGAAAAGGAATTATCGAATAGAGATTATTCGGAAGAGAGTTATACGTTGAAATTCGATTATATCGAATTCGGGAAAGTACTATTTACTTTTCGTTTTTAATCAAGATTTACTTACTTATTAATAAATTAATTGTTTAGTTATTTAGCTAAATTAAGGAATAAAAGTTATATTTTGAAGTTAGATATTTTAGAAGTAGGGATTATAGTGCTATAGTTATAATCAATGTTTTCAAATAAGAGGTTGATTCGCAAATTGAATCCGAGAGTTACGTAAGGATGTTTGTTAAAGATTTGAAAGGTGAATCTTGTCTATTTCAAAGTAAGAAATGTTGTTCAGTTAAGGTCTGAGAGGTAGTTCTACCCCAACTTGATTGGATTCGTTTTTAACTAAGGGATGGTTAAGGTTCAATAGTGAAGGTTGATTAAGTGAATTTAGTTAATGAGTGTAATGGTTTGAGTTGGCATAGCGATGTTTTATTTAAACATCTGTTTAAATCCAATGAAGGAGTTCTGGAAATGTTTTTCAAATAAATATCAGAAATGTTTTCTAATATAAAATAACGTATAGTTTCTAAAATTAAAAAATAAGGATTTGATGAATATATGGAAACGAGAAATAGGGAAATGAATAAATGTTGATTGATGATTGATTGGTAGAATTTCCATCTGGAAATAATATCATTGTTTGCACATGTGTTTTTCTGTGATAGTTAAATCACCGACTATCAAAGTTTTTGACCATTTCCGTTGTCAATACGGAGAGACCGGGATCAGATATATTATCTGAAAACCACTCTGTATGGGCATTAGCGTCGTGAATCAAATATGAAAGACGGAGTTTATGCAAGGGCTATTCTGGAATAGTGCCTTCGGTTTGTCCAGCCCCATGACAACTTGAATGGACGAATGTCTGACAGGATATATCTAGTAGATCGTGTAAGTTGATCGTTTCAAACATATTTACGTTGGTGGCGGAGGAATTCGTTTCTCTTAGCTTATACCCGTGGTATTTTTAGGGAAATCAATTTGTGATTTGACGGGTATGACAATGTGGCATTCAAAGTAAATGAAGGAGTGATCTGTTAAAAGATACTTTATGACCTCAAGCCTCATCAACTGGGAAATGACAGAAATCGGGCAGGCAACATGGCTAAGTGGGCTTTACTCAATTAGGGTATATTGTCATCATCTAGAGAATATTCATATTTGTTACTTCTTTCAATTCTGTATCTCCCAGGTATGGTTATGTTGGTATACCAACCGCAAGGGGATAACATATTCGGAACATTCAAGCGAAATGAATGGCCGGTCATGTGTGGCCGAGTTGCAAGATGTTCTTGTTGAACTCCAGTGTATCGCTTCTAGAGTACACTGATTGGAAGGTGGTTCCATACCTTGTCATAGTTGGAAATCAATTACCCAATAAGAGCCGCGGTTTTGATTGTATATTATATATGTAGAACGTGAGATGAAAGCGTTTCTGCTAGATTTCTATTTACTTGATCTAGTCATTATTATAATATCAGACAAGTATCGTTTTAGAAAAATATTTTTGGGTTATCATAAGGTAAAAACCATCCATATTTATGTGTGGATCGGTCTTACGATTATCCTTTGTTCAAAAAGATTTTTGAAAGTTAAATCAAATGATTTGAGTTTATTCACTCCAGTCACATGACTGACCCAGAGTTTATTTTGTTTTGTTTTCCCTAAACTCTTCGGTGCCCAATTTTGTACGGGCAGTCAAGTAGTCGGGATTTACAGATACTTGAAGAGCTGGAGCAGGAGGCTTCAAGATTATATAGCTATTACTATTCCTGCTGTGTTGTAAGTGTTGTACTCTGGTAATGTTACTGTATACATATACTAATTTTATTTCAAATATATGTTATCTGTTATATGTTGTTCGTTCCGCTGTGAGATTCGTTTTACTCTGATGTTGTATGTTCTTCTCCTTCTTCTATTCTATTTTTCTATCTTATCTATTCTCACCCTCTATTTTCTTTCATTAACTATCCGGTATTCCTGATGCTTGCATAGTCGACATTGAGTTTATGTCGATAACTAGGATAGCGGAAACCTGGGTCGTTACAGTTGGTATTAGAGCTAAAGCTTAAGTTATTACCTTGGCTTTGTGGCATGACTCAGTAGAATATGGTTAGTAATACCCTAGATTGTGTTTGAGTGTATATATATGAGTGAACGTATTTTTTATTCAATATAAAATGGTTTTATATTTAGGAGATTTATTGAATGAGTTGTTTATGGGTTCTGGTCAATCAGTTTGATCCACTGTATCGGTAGGGGTTTATAAACACTCGAATACAATGAACCGACACGGTATGTTTTGAAACGAGGGTAGATGATATAATTTACCCAAAAATATATTTTGATATAAAAGGAATTATTAATATTTGAAATATAGTATGTAGGATGTGTTGGTTGTTATTATAATTAAATGAGATTATAAATTGAAATGGTTATATAAATAACCAATCAGAAATCATATAAGAGAAACATATGAAATCAGATAAATTAAAATCAGAATTGGAATTAAAATTCCAAATATCTGAATAAGTGTTTGTAAATGAATCTGGGTTAAATATATGAGAATTTTAAAATCCTGGGAGATTTTAAATTGTTTTATAAGCACTGTAAATGATATTTTGAAATAGATTTCAAAATAGAAGTGTTTAGAAATGGTTTTGAAAGTGATATAGTATTGAACTCACTTTGATAGCTGGGAAATAACCCTGACGATGAATCACGACATCATTAGTGTTCATTTTTTAGTTGCTAAGTGACGGATTACTACCAAAGTTTTTGTTTTTGAATTGTTCTGAGAAAACAAGTTGTTTTGATATTCCAAATGAATATTTTGATTTTTGGAAAAGGCTAAGCTGTTTAAAAGCTCCCAAAAACTGATTGTTTGAATTAAAACAAATTAAACTATAATTTATAAAAGAAAATAGAAATAGAAATTAAATTGAAGCCAGTTAAGAGGAAAATGAATTGAGATAGAAAATATTGAGTTAGATTGGATTGGATATAATCTGAAACGGAATTGGACTTGTAAGTTAAGAGTTGAAATTAAAAATGGAATCTGAGTTAAGAACAGAATTTGGCTTGGGTATAACCGAATAATTGGGATGACATTGGTATATGCGGAATTGGTAACACATGGAAAGGATATATTGATATGCCCGACAAAAAGGTACCAGTTTATCTTATATATTGGTTTGAGATTTTGATTAGCCGAATTGGCAAGTCGCTTGGCTGTTTGATTTTCTTTTGGGTTGGAGAAGGCCTAGAGAGGTGAGTTGTAGTTGTATCGATTGATCAATACAAAGGAGGTGCTGGAAAATTTTTCCGAAAATTTATGGTGTTAGAAAATTTTCAGAATTTTTGAAAATTTTAGTTGTTCGAAATTAATAAACATTTTAATTGGAATTAAATTAGTTCAGTTGAAACTGAAAAAGAAGTAAACAAGTAATTTTTAACTCAGTTAATAGGGTTTGTTTCCAACCTTAGTCATTTCGAGGACGAAATTATTTTAATGGGGGAAAATGTAATGTCCCGTATTTTTATGGTATAATAAATAATTTATTTAATTATTTAATTAGTGATTTAGAGAATTAAATGGTTGTTTAATTAAATAATGCTGAATATTTAATTAATATAAATAATAGAATAATATATTTATTTTCGAAATAGTCGGAAATAGTGGAATTCACAATATTGCGTGAATTTGACAATTCAGAATATATATAATTCAGTTTGGAATTGAATTCGAATAACGAATATATTATTTAAATGAAGTTTGAACGTATAATTATAATATAATTAAAATCGAGCTTGAAATGGTGTGGCAATTCATTATTTGGCGATTTGAACTTCAATTGAATATTTAGAATCCGTTTTAAGTCGGATTTCCGCGAAACAAGAAACGTTCGGAGCTGGTGAAGTATATTTTTCTAATGGAAGAGAAAAATCGGGATTTCATTGTGTAGATTTTGATTTATGTCCAAATCAAATTTTCAAAAAGATGCTATGGAATTCCTTTATAATTTATAACGATTTACTTATATTTAAATAGATTTTCAATATAAATTGAATACTGATTTAACACAGGATTTGAACTATCGAGTTGTGAATTCAGTTAGAAATATTTTGGAGTTGTGTGGTATTCCATTGTGAATATATACAATAATATTTATAAATATTTAATTAATTATTTTTAAATATATTTAATATTTAAATGGGTTTATTTAGAGCTTTAAAAATAGCCAGTTTTGCAAACGATCTCCGTTTTCAACGAAACTAATTTTGTTGGATCCGTAATACTAAATTATTGTTAGATTACAAGTTTCGTGATTTTTAAAGTCAGTATGTGGCTGTATCGATTTTTAATGTTAAAAACAGTTGGTGTTTTGACGATTAAAAATACGCTGTGCGAGCAAACGGAGTCGGAATTCGACGAAACCAGTTTCATTGGGTTTGTAATGTGAAACTCTAGTTGTATGTCCATTTTCATGATTTTTGGAAATTGTATGTGATTATAGGAATTTTTATTCAAGAATACAAATAGTGGTTGCTTAAAAAGAAATTAAATAATCAAATATAAAAATAATAAAATCTACCTATAATTATCCTACCTCCTTTCACTAAACCCTAATATTTTCATTTCTTCTGTTCAATGATTTTGCGCCGCTATATTCTTTCCAAACCAGAGAAAAAACGCGAGGGAAAAAGGGTCTTCTAAATTCGAAAACAAATAAGATTAAATTCGATAAATCGCCACTCCAACATCTTTGAAATCCCTGTGCGATTCACTTCAATTTGGTACCCATTGTATGGGATGCGACGAGATTCTGTAGTTCATGAAAAATTACCCGTAGTATTAGGGTTTGGGTAAATTTGGATTGGGGGCATCGATTTGGATTTATGACCTTGGAATTGGGTTTAGAGCACGATATAGCACTTGCGTGCATGTTCTTGGGAGGTTCGGTGATGTTTTGGGACATGCATTTTATTGATGGCGTGAGAACAGGTCTGAAGTCGAGACCTGTTGAAGTGAGTCGAGCTGTGTATTAAAGGGATGGGGTTGGAGAGATATTAAAGGGGAAAAGGATGGTGTGTTTAGATTGAAGAATAATGGAGTATGGAAGGAGAATTTTTGGGAATGAGATCGGCCAAGAAGAGGAGAGTGGTTCTAAGAATTCCTAGAGGAAGATGATTAGCAGAACGGTCATTAAGGTATAACGTGAGTTGTGCTAATCAAATGGTCATTAAACTAGTTAATTATAATTAGATGTGTTTAATGTAATGACCCTGAATATTTTCACAAAAGTAAAAGAAGGAGTTCGGTTATGTTGTGGAAGTGGAGAGCGGGCATTTCATGTTGGGATAGACACGTACTGTTCACGTCGGTCATGGGCAAATGATTGGGCCATGTTATATGGTGAGGCCCAAAGAAATTGGTTAAAAAATAAACTTTGTCTTAATTTAAAGGCTACATAAACTTCGAAAGTAAATAACTTTTACATACATGATCAGAATTTGACAAAACAAGATCCATTGGAATCGTATGGGCGGCGGCTACGCAATGAAACTGACTTGGGAGTGAATTGGAGCTCATTACAATTTATAGCAAAATAAATTGTCGGAATCAAATCAACCGACAATTATCGTTTTTAACGATGATCGTACAATGTGAGTAAATCTCACTAACTCCGTACAGTTTTTTTTTTAATATAATCTAGTGTTGATAAATGATGATTGATTACTGTGTGTTGATTTTTGGTTGAATTGCTGATGTACGGGTTGAAATTATAGATAACGATATATATATAAATCGTTAATCAAACATTGATTCTGTTTATCAGAATATTTCATATTGAAATGAAATCGATGTTCATTATATCGTTTAACATCTGTGGATGCAGGGAAATAGGTCGGAGGAATCCAACTGCATTCCTCAACATTTATTTTACTGTTTTTCATATATGGTGATATATGATATGATATATAATTTGTTGTTGATGATGTGTGTTAGAATGATATTGATCATTGTTATTTGGTATTTTAAATGCCAAAAGGAATACTGGAATGTTAAAAAGGAAAATTTCAATATTGAAAAAGAAATATTTATAAAATCAAAAAGATTTTATAAAAAGAAACCTTTTTAAAATAAATAGAATTGAAAGGAAATATTTATTTGTTAAATAAACGGATAAGATAAAAGGAATATTTATTTGGAAAATAAATAGAAAGATAAAAGGAATATATATTGGGAAAATAAATAGAAGGATAAAAGGAATATTTATTTAGAAAATAAATAAGATGTCGTAAAAAGAAATATTTGGAAAGTAACAAGGATTATAAAAGTTAGAGTTATTCGAATTGTGACGACCGCCCATAACCCCCCGCCCTATACAAAAGAAATAATGCGCTAAAAGGTGTGCAAGGCAGTCATGGACGATCATCAGAGTAGGTAAACACAAGCGAAACCTGTCGTAAACTCACATCGCAAGGATAAAATATAATAGAACATATACAACAGGTAGTAATAAAGAAGCAGAAACACAATACTTTCATACAACTAGAAAGTAATATCCACAAACTTGGAAATAGTGTTTATACAAAGTTGCCTCACTACATTATTCATAAAAGCAAATCGCAGAAACTCAATTATTAGATAGTAGTAAAACTGGTACGTGAGCCTCCTGCTCTCCACCGATCAGCACCGTCGTCCTCACTAAAGCATCACCTGTCACCTGCTACTTAGTCTGCCCATCCACGACCAGATGAGCAACCCAAGGTAATAAGAGGAAACATAAAACCTTGAGTCAGACAATAGTCTTAGTGAGCGATAAAACAGCCAACTAACTTCAACAATAAAGTGTATGAGAAAGGATAGATAAACATACTAATCTACCCACGACACCAGAGAAGAACTCAACCTTATCTTCCCCACATCGGACAGTGGTAGCCTTTACAATAACAATTCAACCATTCGTTCATGGAAACCAGAACACCCATTCAATCATGGAAAACACACATGACATCCAAATTATATAAGTCTCAAACAGACAACCCTAATCGAGTTTAACATCCCCCAAGTACTCTCCCCGAAGGCCTAGACCAATATCGGTTAAGCACTCAAAGAACATCTCCCTCGACTTTGGATAATCTATGTGAGATAGTACAAACAGAACAACCAATCATCCATGACTGACTCTGGCTATCACCGCCAATCCTGCTTTGAAACCATCGGTAATCGTATGACGGCCAACCTTGCCATATGTCAAGGGCTAACGGTAACCCCGGTTCTAGCATGAACTCCATATGTCCATCCTTGACAATGTCCAACCTTGACAACTAGGCCTTTCAACGATACCTAAGGTACTCGACCATCAACCTTCCATTCTATTGGGTGCCCCCATTGTACCCCTGCTTTGAGCCTGCTAGAACTTACGACGACGATGACTTCTCGGCCTTCACATCTCTAGTCATCCAACCTTGACGACATTTCATAACTCAAGCAACCTTCTTGAGCAACCATTATCCACCAACTCACAACCTTTGAGTTTCCACCTCATTCGTTGTTCAACCTTTATCAATGAACACATTCAACACTTCAAATCTTCCTACTTGAATTTAATTCGAAGTCACATCATCACCGAGCCAATTACACCACTGCGCTGCGGCTAGGATTCGGGGGGGTTGCCCCCGAAAAATATATTTTTTCAGACCTTTTTCTCCAAATCTAAGTCATACCCGAAAAACGTACTTTTTCAGAAAATGACCTTGTTGGAAACAAACCATAGCATCATCACTATCAACAGCGTTTAAAAGTGCTGTTAAAAACATGACCGATCCGCCCTCTTTCAGGCTGACCTGATCCAAACTAGGCCGATCTAATCCAAGATAATCGATCCAATCCATATAACAACCAACCGACCCGATCCAATCTAGCCCGACCCGATCAAGTCTAGCCCGACCTGATCCAGTCTAGCCCGACCCGACATAGTTGTGCTATCACGAATATGAGCTTCGATCCGACCGATCCAGTTGCAACCTACCGACCCGATCCAAGTATGACCCGATCCTAATATGACTCGATCCGATCCACTCCTATTTGATTCAATCTATGGCCGAGCCAACTCCTAGCCGAGCCAATCTCTGGTCGAGTCAATCTATGGCCGATCCAACCCCTGACCGAGCCAATTTCTGCATTGCAATTCAACTCCGATTTCGACCAAAACTTCGCCAAACGACGAATCCGATGAAACCAACTCAACTAAAATCATCAAACACAATCATAAACATATCATAACATTACTATCCACATGAATATGACGATTACCACAAAAATGATGTAAATCTTACCAAAAACCATTAAAACGAACATATGATCAAAATGAGAGATCTAACTAACATAAACATGTAAAATGACATGAAATTAACAAGTAAAACTTATTAGATTAGATCATAGGGTGATGCATATGAAAATGAACTTATAATGGTGCAAATCTATGATAAAACATCCCAATTTGATGAGAAACATGCACAAACACTCATATACTTCATTGCATTCATGTGAGAGATGTAAATCACTCACCGATTTGCCGAAACAATCTAAAATGATAGAAATAAGAATCCGGACAGCGAGCACTCTTCGAACCAAATCCCTCGATCTGATAAATTCGCCTTTGAAATGATGTAGATTTAGCCTTGAATGGCGTAGATCTTCGATTTCCTCCCTTAGATTTGGATTTTTAATGGTGGAAAAGTGTAGAAGGAAGAAGGAGATCAAATGCCTTCAAATGAGAGAATGGGAAAAAGTAAAGCTTTTCCCTCCACTCTCACCCCCTATTTATAAGATTCCACTAAGGCTCCAAAACATGAATAGCCAACTGAAAAATCTTAATACAGCGATTTCTCCTAAACCGCTGAGCCAAATCCTTAATTAACACTCTATGGAAAGACAATCATCAATTCCTTTCCAATGGCACAGGTCTCACCCTCTAATTCGACCTATGTCAAAAGTTATGCCCTATACAAGGTTGAGGGGGCAAAATGGTCACAAACAAATTGGAAAAAATTATGGACATGTCTCACATCCCCATAAACAACATATTAAAAGATAAGAATGATCCAACCCTTAGAGAATAAAACAAATATATTTTACGATCTTCCGATACGTAAAATGCAGGTTGTTACACGAATAGAGTTAATCGATTAGAGTTAAAACGAATTAGACATAAATCGAATTAGAGTTAATCGAATAAGAGGTAATCGAATATTAGTTATTCGAATTAGAGATAATTGAATAGAGTTAACTGGTTAGAGTTAATCGAATATTAGTTATTTGAACTAGAGAAAATTGAATAGAGTTAATTGATTAGAGTTAATCGAATAAGAGTTAATCGAATATTAGTTATTCGAATAGAGTTAACGAATATTAGTTATTCGAATAGAGTTAATCGAATATAAGTTATTCAAAGAGGAGATTATCGAATATAGTTTATTCGAAAAGGAGATTATCGAATATAGTTTATTCGAAAAGGAGATTATCGAATATAGTTTATTCGAAAAGGAGTTAATCGAATATAGTTTATTCGAAAGGAGTTAGTCGAATATAGTTATTCGAAAAGGAGTTATCGAATAGAGATTATTCGGAAGAGAGTTATACGTTGAAATTCGATTATATCGAATTCGAGAAAGTACTATTTACTTTTCGTTTTTAATCAAGATTTACTTACTTATTAATAAATTAGTTGTTTAATTATTTAGTTAAATTAGGAATAAAATTTACATTTTGAAGTTAGATATTTCAGAAGTAGGGATTATAACGCTATAGTTATAATCAATGTTTTCAAATAAGAAGTGGATTCGTAAATTGAATTCGAGAGTTACGTAAGGAAGTTTGTTAAAGATTTGAAAGGTGAATCTGGTCTATTTCGAAGTTAGAAATGTTGTTCAGTTAAGGTCTTAGAGGTAGTTATACCCCAACTTGATTGGCTTCGTTTTTAACTAAGGGATGGTTAAGGTTCGATAGTGAAGGTTGGTTAAGTGAATTTAGTTAATGAGTGTAATGGTTTGAGTTGGCATAGCGATGTTTTATTTAAACATCTGTTTAAATCCAATGAAGGCGTTTTGGAAATGTTTTCCAAATAAATATTAGAAATGTTTTCTAATATAAAATGTGACGGCCCGCCCCGCACCAGTCGACATTTCACTGAAATGCGCTGTACCGATGTCCAACCAGCACGGAACGGTCGCCAAAAGAAAGGAAAAGGAAAGGGATTTGAAGAACTGAATTAGCACAGAACCTGTAACATATCTCACAGCGCGTGGAATAAAATATAATAATAATATACTTGACATAAACATGCGAGACAGTGCATAAGCTGAAAACTAAATCAGAACCATTATAGCAGCGGAAATCCAAAATACAGCTTATTACAACTTAAAAATACTGTCTCTAAAGCAAAAAGGAAAGGTACACTACTAATGCCCAAAGTAGTGACCAGCTGCGACACAGGGAGAATATCTATATATCATACGTAGAAGCCTCCTGCTCGTCTCCGGATCAGCTACTCGTGCATACAACCTAACCCGTCTCTAGTCTGCTCGTGTGAGCACCCAGAGTAATAAGAAGAGACATAAAACTCTAGGTCAGACATAAAGCCTGGTATGAGCGATAAGCATCTAAACAGAATAATAACAGGTATACTAAACCATACCTGAACCTGGACCTGCAACCAAAGAGTTAGTACCACATACCGTACAATGCTCTAAGGTGCCATAAATAGTGTAAGAATACGGGGGTGGGGTGTGTATGTCAAACAATCAAGCATAGCAACCATCCTTACGTCTCTCACTCAGTGCGTAAAGTATACGATATCTACCACTTTGGAACACTAGACAAAATGAGGTAACGACGAATCCCGACTTGTAGAAACCCTGCTATGACCAAGCTAAACATATGGAGTCATGACCAAACATTTCAATGACCCACTTCATTGGTTGTAGCCCTTGGTCCTACCTATGCCATAATGGCCCTGAATCCGCCTTCGTACCTCCTACCATAGTGGTCCAAAGCTATAGACGTCGATAACTCCTTGGCACGCGTCCCGCAGCAAAGCCCAACCATGAAGCGAACTCGTTGATTCCCATCTGAATCTTGAGCTCTAACTTCTCATTTGGACTTCCTTTGCATCTCGGGTTATAGTCTTCACTTCCGGATCGGTCTTCATTCAGTTCGTAGTCATCACCGTCGGATCGTGAGTAACCTCCTCCCCCTGCTCGGATCGTGGCATACTCTCCAGGTTGGGTCGCCATCGTCGGATCGTGCTCCACCTCGGATCGGTTCGTGATCACCATCCATAGGCGGATCGGTTCGTGGTTCATCAGTACGTGGCGATCGGAGCTGTGATCGGGTCGGTTTGCATAGCATAACGGGCGATCCGATCCGGTGTATTTCCTGCACTTCGTTCCAGCAACTGTTTTTCGCCATTCGACGGCGTTTTTGACCAAACTAACACTTCCAGACGATCACAAGACATATCATACAGTCATAGCAACATATAGTATCGACTACAAACACCATAACACAAATCATAGCATGTAAAGTGGATCAAACATGGTCAAAACCCCAAATTTTCCCTTAAGCATGTTTAAGCAAATCAAGTGATATACTTGGCAAAACTTAATCAAATCGAACCAAACTTCTATCAGAGGCTTAAAATAACATTTAAGAATTTCTAAACATTTTTCCAGAATTTATTAGTGTATAAATTCGCTAATCTTCACTAATTACCCTTAATTACCGTAATTAGTGCAAAAACTATGCAAATCACTCACCTTTGCCACAATAAAACTTTCAGATATGAAGTGAACCTCTGATTTGCACGAATTCCAATATATAATAGCAGCTCTACCTCGGTCCTTGTGCTAATCCTCCTTGATTTGATGCCTCTAAGCCTTAATCCTTGATTAGGAAGTGATTTTGGGTGTTTTTAGAGAGATTTAAAGAGTGGAGGCCATGGCTTGGTTAAGAGGAATGAAAGTAGCGGCTGGAAAATGTCTAAAGAAATGTTTTCTAACCCTAATCAGCCCCTATATACTCCTAAACCCGAAATTCCCCCTCTGGGCCTAGCTGCTAATCACCCGGTTAAGCCCAATTAAGCTGTTTTTCACCATCTGAAACTTGTTTCAGCCATATCTCCCAAACGGTAAGTCCGTTTGGCTAATGTGACCAATCTACGGAAAGAGAAACCATCATCCGGAGCCAATGGAAGTGGTTTCAGGTCAAAATTCCTTTCCAGTCAAAAGTTATGGCCAAAACAGTGCCAACTAGGGGTAAAATGGTCATTTAAAAATCGGGAAAAATCATGAACATGGGAAATGACCCCAACAGTCGTCCCCCAAAGTTACATGACCATACGAATTCGTATGTGAAAGAAATAAATATTCTACGATCCTATGATGCGTAGAATGCGGGTCGTTACACTCTCCCCCCCTTAAGAAATTTCGCCCCCGAAATTCCTTAACCCAAAACATACAAAGGATCCCGCATGCCTAACAACCACATACAACAATCAATCATGCAAAACAAGCAAACAAGTCTATCCTAGCATGCGGAAAAACTAAATCGAAGCCAAAATCTTACCAGGCAAAGAGTTCTGGGTGTGACTTCCTAATGTTCTCCTCTGTCTCCCAAGTACAATCATTCTCGTCCTCGCCCCACTGAACCTTGACTAGCTTCACTGCCTTCCTTCGAAGTTGCTTCATGTCGTGCTCGACAATATGGGCCGGCTTGCGGTTCCCAACCGCCTCGGGTTCTACTTCGAAGTCCTCTAACTGATCAGGTGAAATAGTCATATCTGAGTCGTGAACGAACTTCCTTAGTTGGGAAACATGAAATACGTCGTGAACTCCTGCCATCTTCTCTGGTAAGTCAATTCTATATGCCAAATTCCCGACTAGTTCAAGAACAGGGAATGGGCCAACAAATCTTGGTGCCAACTTGCTTCTCCTGCCAAATCGTATTACGCTCTTCAACGGAGAAATCTTGACAAACACCAAGTCGCCAACGGAGAATTTTAAGTCTCTTCTCCTCTTATCAGCATAACTCTTCTGCCTATCTTGGGTAGCCTTCATTCGTTGTTGAATGGTCTTGATTTTATCTGAAGTTTCCCTCACCACATCTGGTCCAAGCATAAACTTCTCGCCAGTCTCTATCCAACATGATGGTGAGTTGCACGGTCTTCCGTACAAAGCTTCAAACGGAGCCATATCGATACTGGATTGGTAGCTATTATTATATGCAAACTCTACTAGATGCAAATGGTCATCCCATGATCCACCAAAATCCAATATACACGCTCTCAAGAGATCTTCCAAAATACGATTCACCCTTTCCGTCTGACCGTCGGTCTGAGGATGATATGCGGTACTGAGATGTAACTCTGACCCTAGAGCCTCTTGTAAGCTCTTCCAAAACCCACTAGTGAACAACGGGTCTCGGTCGCTCACAATGCCTTTAGGTACTCCATGAAATCTCACTACCCACTTCATATACAATTCTGCTAACTTAGCTGCCGTTCTGGTCGATTTGACTGGTATAAACCTTGCACTTTTAGTCAGTCGATCTACAATTACCCAAATGCTGTCATATCCCGATCTAGTCCTTGGTAAACCATCGATGAAATCCATCGAGACTTGCTCCCATTTCCATTCGGGAATTTCTAAGGGCTGTAACAACCCACTAGGCTTCTTTTGCTCGGCTTTAACTAGCTGGCAATTCATGCACTTGGATATAAACTTCCCAACGTCTCTTTTCATCCCTTCCCAGTAGTAAGTCTGCTTCATATCTCGATACATCTTGTTGCCACCGGGGTGTATAGTCAGCTTTGAGTGATGACATTCTCTAAGCACTTCATCCCTCAATCCATTGACATTGGGTACAACAAGCTTTCCATTCTTTCTAAGCCATCTATCTCGATCAAGCTCATACTTGTTCATCTCCTCATCGATACCCATCTCTAACTTGGAGATGATTTCCAATAGGTTAGGATCGTCCCTCTGACTAGAGCCGATCCGCTCAATTAAAGTGGGTCTGATCATCAAACTTGCTAACATTTCTGGATCCAATTCGCACTTCGGTCTGAAATCAAACCCCGCGATAAACTCCAGTTGCTTCCATTCAAGGAACATAGCCCCTAAGCTGGCATGTCTTCTACTCAATGCATCAGCCACCGCATTGCCCTTTCCTGGTGTGTATGCGATGTCAAAATCATAGGAAGCTAAGAATTCTAACCACCTTTGTTGCCGGAGATTTAGATCCTTCTGAGAGAAGAGATACTTTAATGACTTATGATCTGTAAATAGCTCAAATCTTTCTCCCAAGAGATAGTGTCTCCACATCTTTAACGCGAACACGATCGCTGCCAATTCCAAGTCATGTGTAGGGTATCTTTTCTCGTGCGGTTTCAATTGCCGACTTGCGTAAGCTACAACCCTACCGCCTTGCATCAATACAGCACCTAGTCCGGTACCACAGGCATCCGTGTATACCGTCATCTCTTCATCCCCCTTAGGAATGACTAACACTGGTGCGCTTGTCAACTTGTCCTTTAGACTTTTGAATGCATTCTCGTACCTTTCATCCCAGACAAAAGTTTGATTCTTCTTGGTCAACTGGGTCAATGGTGCTGCTATCTTGGAGAAACCTTGGATAAACTTACGATAATATCCCGCTAACCCCAAGAAACTTCTTACATCTGTTGCATTCTTGGGCGTAGGCCAATCCTGTACCGTAGCCACCTTCGCCGGGTCCACGGCAATGCCATTCTCTGATACAACATGGCCCAAGAACCTCACTTCCCTCTTCCAGAAGTGACACTTAGAAAACTTTGCTTTCAATTGGTGTTTTCTCAACACCTCCATCACTACTCTTAAATGTTCCTTGTGTTCTTCCTCTGTCCTCGAATAGACCAAAATATCATCAACGAACACAAGGACAAACTTATTCAACTGATCTCTGAATACCCTATTCATAAGATCCACAAAATATGCTGGGGCATTGGTCAGACCGAATGGCATGACCAACCACTCATAAAATCCAGACGGCGTTCGAAATGCCGTTTTAGCTATACTTTCAGCTTCCACTCTAAGCTGATGAAAACCTGTCGCGAGATCCAACTGAGAAAATACTCTCGCGCCACTCAACTGATCGAATAAATCATCTATCCGCGGTAGAGGATACTTGTTCTTCCTCGTCACTTTATTCAACTCGCGGTAGTCTACACACAAACGAAGGGAACCATCCGCCTTGGTAGCAAACACAACTGGTGCTCCCCATTCAGAAACACTCCTTCTGATAAATCCCTTCTTCAAAAGATCGCTGACTTGCACCTCGAGCTCTCGCTGCTCTCTTGGTGCCATACGACGAAGTGGCATCACTATAGGCCTGGCATCCTTTACCAAATCAATACGAAACTCAATCTCTCGGTGTGGTGGAAGTCCGGTCACTTCTTCGAAAACATCCGGATACTGGCCAACCACGGGCAAACCTGACAACTCACTATGCGGAATGTCGAGGGAGTTTGGAAAACTAGCCAATACCCCCTTACTGGGTAGACCACCAAACACTATCCTCCGCCCATCATCCGCTCTAGCTGTCACCAACAAGCCCTCACAGTCTACCACCACCCCGTACCTTTGGAGCCAATCTACTCCCAAAATAATGCCAAACCCAGTAAAGCACAAAACAAAGCAATCACAAACAAACATGCATCCATGACTCGATAAGACCACATTACGACAAATCATGCTAAGGCTAGTCGAACCACCAATCGGGTTCGTCACTACTAAAGGTCTATCGGCAATCTCGGGCTCCAATCCCAACCTATCTACCAGGTCACTAGATATGAAAGAACTGGAAGCTCCGGTATCAAACAAAACTCTAACAGGAACATCATAAACAGAAAGCATACCATGAATGACGACATTCTTTCCCTTCTCCGCCGCTGTTGGGGCATTCGACGAAGAAGGAATAGCATTAAGAGCGTAGGCTTTCACCATTTGCTTTTCTTTAGGGGGTTGCGGACACTTGTCCTTGTGATGTCCCATTTGGCCACAGTTGAAGCACTTCCTATCCGCTGGCTTGGCCCGACAATTACCAGCATAATGGCCCTTCTTACCACAGCTGAAGCACTCAACATCTTGCTTATTATTTTTCTTCTGGCCATCCTTAGCTTGGTTTTGCTTTCTCTTATTCTGGGAACCACCCTTGCCTCCACCACTTGCTTGTGGCTTTGGCTCATCTGCAGATGCAACCTCAGTCTTCGACTTAGGGTAGAGACTTTCTGATCTTAATGCTTTCCCCACAATCGATTCAAACGTCTCATCGATGTGGTTAATAAGTTTTTCCCCCAAGTACTGATCCAAACCAGTTATGAATTTCTCATTCTTTTTCTCGGCAGTATCAATAAGAGATAACCCATATTTTGACAAAGTGTCAAATTCAGCAATATACTCCGAGACAGCTCTGCCATTCTGCTTGAGCTCCAAGAATTTCTTAAACAGCACTGACTTCTGAGCAGCTGGAATGAACTTCTCACTAAAGCGAGCCTTAAACTGCTCCCAAGTAATCTGATCTTCGGGAGTAGCTGTCTTTATAGCATTCCACCAATTCATTGCCCGCCCTTGCAGCTGACGGGACGCTAGCTTTCTTTTCATCGCATCCTCGATACCCAAATCCTCGAAGATACGTTCGCAACTATCCAACCAATCCTGAACATCCGTGGCCGACTCCGTTCCGTGGAACGGCTTCCCACCAAGGCTAGTATAATCCTTATTCAGCTTGGCGAAGTCGACTCTTGGCGCCTGCACTATTGGACCACCACCATTTCCACCATTGGGAGCTGCCCTCTGCACATCTCTAAGCATCTCTCTCATGAGGTCAGTAAACATCGTCCTCATGTCAGCAGCATTCCCATTATTGGCTCCTCTACCAGCACCTCTAGCATACCGGCTCATCGTCAATCTGAAAAAGGAAACGATTAACGACTCCATAGTGGTGCTAGTGCAGCACGACTTCATTCTTATACTACTAATAGTATATATATATAGCCTTTGAAAACCAAAATAATCACAAATACGCTCTCTCGTATACGTATATTATCTCTCCCTGATAACTTCCCTAGGTTAACTACGCAACCTAGAGCTCTGATACCAAGTGTGACGGCCCGCCCCGCACCAGTCGACATTTCACTGAAATGCGCTGTACCGATGTCCAACCAGCACGGAACGGTCGCCAAAAGAAAGGAAAAGGAAAGGGATTTGAAGAACTGAATTAGCACAGAACCTGTAACATATCTCACAGCGCGTGGAATAAAATATAATAATAATATACTTGACATAAACATGCGAGACAGTGCATAAGCTGAAAACTAAATCAGAACCATTATAGCAGCGGAAATCCAAAATACAGCTTATTACAACTTAAAAATACTGTCTCTAAAGCAAAAAGGAAAGGTACACTACTAATGCCCAAAGTAGTGACTAGCTGCGACACATGGAGAATATCTATATATCATACGTAGAAGCCTCCTGCTCGTCTCCGGATCAGCTACTCGTGCATACCACCTAACCTGTCTCTAGTCTGCTCGTGTGAGCACCCAGAGTAATAAGAAGAGACATAAAACTCTGGGTCAGACATAAATCCTGGTATGAGCGATAAGCATCTAAACAGAATAATAACAGGTATACTAAACCATACCTGAACCTGGACCTGCAACCAAAGAGTTAGTACCACATACCGTACAATGCTCTAAGGTGCCATAAATAGTGTAAGAATACGGGGGTGGGGTGTGTATGTCAAACAATCAAGCATAGCAACCATCCTTACGTCTCTCACTCAGTGCGTAAAGTATACGATATCTACCACTTTGGAACACTAGACAAAATGAGGTAACGACGAATCCCGACTTGTAAAAACCCTGCTATGACCAAGCTAAACATATGGAGTCATGACCAAACATTTCAATGACCCACTTCATTGGTTGTAGCCCTTGGTCCTACCTATGCCATAATGGCCCTGAATCCGCCTTCGTACCTCCTACCATAGTGGTCCAAAGCTATAGACGTCGATAACTCCTTGGCACGCGTCCCGCAGCAAAGCCCAACCATGAAGCGAACTCGTTGATTCCCATCTGAATCTTGAGCTCAACTTCTCATTTGGACTTCCTTTGCATCTCGGGTTATAGTCTTCACTTCCGGATCGGTCTTCATTCAGTTCGTAGTCATCACCGTCGGATCGTGAGTAACCTCCTCCCCCTGCTCGGATCGTGGCATACTCTCCAGGTTGGGTCGCCATCGTCGGATCGTGCTCCACCTCGGATCGGTTCGTGATCACCATCCATAGGCGGATCGGTTCATGGTTCATCAGTACGTGGCGATCGGAGCTGTGATCGGGTCGGTTCGCATAGCATAACAGGCGATCCGATCCGGTGTATTTCCTGCACTTCGTTCCAGCAACTGTTTTTCGCCATTCGACGGCGTTTTTGACCAAACTAACACTTCCAGACGATCACAAGACATATCATACAGTCATACCAACATATAGTATCGACTACAAACACCATAACACAAATCATAGCATGTAAAGTGGATCAAACATGGTCAAAACCCCAAATTTTCCCTTAAGCATGTTTAAGCAAATCAAGTGATATACTTGGCAAAACTTAATCAAATCGAACCAAACTTCTATTAGAGGCTTAAAATAACATTTAAGAATTTCTAAACATTTTTCCAGAATTTATTAGTGTATAAATTCGCTAATCTTCACTAATTACCCTTAATTACCGTAATTAGTGCAAAAACTATGCAAATCACTCACCTTTGCCACAATAAAACTTTCAGATCTGAAGTGAACCTCTGATTTGCACGAATTCCAATATATAACAGCAGCTCTACCTCGGTCCTTGTGCTAATCCTCCTTGATTTGATGCCTCTAAGCCTTAATCCTTGATTAGGAAGTGATTTTGGGTGTTTTTAGAGAGATTTAAAGAGTGGAGGCCATGGCTAGGTTAAGAGGAATGAAAGTAGCGGCTGGAAAATGTCTAAAGAAATGTTTTCTAACCCTAATCAGCCCCTATATACTCCTAAACCCGAATTTCCACTCTGGGCCTAGCTGCTAATCACCCGGTTAAGCCCAATTAAGCTGTTTTTCACCATCTGAAACTTGTTTCAGCCATATCTCCCAAACGGTAAGTCCGTTTGGCTAATGTGACCACTGTACGGAAAGAGAAACCATCATCCGGAGCCAATGGAAGTGGTTTCAGGTCAAAATTCCTTTCCAGTCAAAAGTTATGGCCAAAACAGTGCCAACTAGGGGTAAAATGGTCATTTAAAAATCGGGAAAAATCATGAACATGGGAAATGACCCCCCAAAGTTACATGACCATACGACTTCGTATGTGAAAGAAATAAATATTCTACGATCCTATGATGCGTAGAATGCGGGTCGTTACATAAAATAACGTATAGTTTTCAAAATTAGAAAATAAGGATTAGATGAATATATGGAAATGAGAAATGGGGAAATGAATAAATGTTGATTGATGATTGATCGGTAGAATTTCCATCTGGAAATAATATCATTGTTTGCACACGTGTTTTTCTTTTATAGTTAAATCACCGACTATCAAAGTTTTTGACCATTTCCGTTGTCAATACGGAGAGACCGGGATCAGATATATTATCTAAAAACCTTTCTATATGGGCATTAGCGTCATGAATCAAATATGATGAAGATAATTATAGACGGAGTTTATGCAAGGGCTGTTATGGAATAGTGCCTTCAGTTTGTCCAGTCCCAGGACAACTTGAATGGACGAATGTCTGAGAGGATATATTTGATAGATCGCGTAAGTTGATCGTTTCAAACGTATTTACGTTGGTGGCGGAGGAATTCGTTTCTCTTAGCTTATACCCATGGTATTTTTGGGGAAATCAATTTGTGATTTGACGGGTATGACGATGTGGCATTCAAAGTAAATGAAGGAGTGATCTGTTAAAAGATACGTTATGACCTCAAGCCTCATCAACTGGGAAATGACAGAAATCGGGCAGGTAGCATGGTTAAGTGGGCTGCACCCAATTAGGGTATACTGTCACCATCTAGAGAATATTCATATTTGTTACTTCTTTCAATTCTGTATCTCCCGGGAACGGTTATGTTGGTATACCAACCGCAAGTTGATAATATATTCGGAACATTCAAGAGAAATGAATGGCCGGTCATGTGTGGCCGAGTTGCAAGATGTTCTTGTTGAACTCCAGTGTATCGCTTCTAGAGTACACTGATCGAAAGGTGTTTCCATTCCCTGTCATAATTGGAAATCAATAACCCAGTAAGAGCCGCGGTTTTGATTGTATATCATATATGTAGAACGTGAGATGAAAGCGTTTTTGCTAGATTTCTATTTACTTGAATTAGACATTATTATAATATCAGACAAGTATCGTTTTAGAAAAATAATTTTGGGTTATTATAAGATAAAAACCATCTGTGTTTATGTGTGGATCGGTCTTACAATTATCCTTTGTTCAAAAATACTTAAATCAAATGATTTGAGTTTACTCACACCGGTCACATGACTGACCCAAAGTTTATTTTGTTTTGTTTTCCCTAAACTCTTGGGTGCCCAATTTTGTATGGGCAGTCAAGTAGTCGGGATTTACAGATACTTGAAGAGCTAGAGAAGGAGGCTTCAGGATTATATAGCTATTGTTATTTCCGTTGTGTTGTAAATGTTGTACTCTGATAATGTTACTATATACCTATACTGATTTTATTTCAAAGATAAGTTATCTATTATATGTTGTTCGTTCCGTTGTGAGATTCGTGTTACTCTGATGTTGTATGTTCTTCTCCTTCTTCTATTCTAATTTTCTATCCTATCTATTCTCACCCTCTATTTTCTTTCATTAACTATCCGGTATTCTCGATGCTTGGATAGTCGACATTGAGTTTATGTCGATAACCAGGATCGTGAAAACCTGGGTCGTTACAGAACTTAAGGTGATGAATGCTTCGCTTGAGCTTGTGTGTATGGAAGAGACTTTTCAGAGTGATAAGGAAACACAGTTTCTTGAAAAACAACATCTCTACTAAGAATAATTTTACGATTATCTGAATCATATAACTTGTACCCTTTTTGAGCAGAAATCCAAAAAATATGCATTTTTTGCACGAGGAGCAAATTTATCATTTGATTTAGCTACTGGATAACATAAACATCCAATAATCCACAAATGTGTATAATAATGTAGTTTTCCCATTAGTTTTTCATATGGAGTTTTCCAATGCAATACAGAACTTGGCATGATGTTAATTAGATGTGTAGCAGCTAATATACAGTCATCACCAAATTTATTAGCTAAATTGGCATGAATTCATATTTCTCTAGCAGTTTCTAACAAATGCTTATGTTTCCTCCCTACCCTTCCATTTTGTTGTGGTACCCCCAGTATACTCCTTTGATGAATAATTCCCTTCTAATCAAATAACATACTACATGCCTCATTAAAAATCTCGGTGCCATCATCACTTCTTACCACCTTTAACTTGCTATTAAATTGGGTAACAACATAAGAAAAAAATGCAGTAATTATGTTGTATACCTGCTGTTTATTATGCAAGAGATGAACCCAAGTTGTTTTTGTATTATCATCTAAAATAGTCAAAAAATAAATTGCTCCAGACAATGTAGGTGTTCGATATGGACCCTGTAGTCTATATGAATTATTTCAAAGGGTTGAGAAGCAATAAAATCAGATAACATAAAAGGCAGTCTATGATGTTTCCCTAGAATACATGCTTCATAGGTAAAATCATCAATTTTATTATCAGAATATGAATTTGTTAAATGCTTCATATTAGAAACACTGATATGCCCTATCCTTGCATGAAGTATTCTAAAATCATGTAAAGTAGAAGAACTATTTGCCAACACACTGTTAGTCTTTTCAGCAGTAAATCTATCATTATTTTAAAAACAAAGTAGAAGAATTACTAGAAGTTGAATTTAAACTTTCTCCATCAAACTTGTATAATCCAGCCTCTCTCCTTCCATGTCCTTTTATTTGTCTAGATTGTAGGTCCTGAAATAGACATCTCGTTTGATCAAAATAAGCAATCAATTTGTTATGATCAAGTAATCTTCCAATAGCCAGTAGATTATGTTTAAAATCAGGTATATATAGAACATTCTTGAGAACTATATGTTGCGTAAGATAAAATATTCATGATTTTGTCACCTTCTTAACAGTTTCATCAGCTAAACAAACACTTAGAGGATGTTTAAGTGTTTGAATTGAAGCAAAATATCCTAAGTCATATGTCATATGATCAGATGCACCAGAGTCTATTATCCAAGGATTATCATGTATTTCACTTGAATCAAAATTAACATTAGAAGCTATAATACCTGCAAAATTGACTGTGGAATAGTTTTGTGACAAAGGATCAGATGACAAATTTTCTTGGTTCATCATTGGCATCACTACTTTATAAACTTCAGACACTATTTTTTGATCAACTTGAGTTTGTGAATTGTTGTTTTCAGTACTATACACAGGTGCACTTCCAAGAACTCCAATTCCAAAAACACTTGCTGCTAGTTTGCCAGTTGTTTTCATTTCTTTTCCTTTATGAAACAATTCTGGATATCCTATGAGTTTAATGCATTGATCAATGGAGTGTACTTTCATCTTGTAGTGCTCACAATTCAAATCACTCTTAAGTCTCTTGAAATCTCTCTTTCCTGGATTCACCGTAAAAGTTCTTTGTGAATTCTGCCTTGTAGCTTGTACTTGAAGAGCATTAGTATTAGCCACAAAATTGTTGATCACATTCAAATTTTGCCTTTTAACTTACTGCAGAATGGTATAAGCACGATTGACAGTGGGTAATGGATCAGAACTAAGCAGATTCACCCAAACTTGATCATAATCTTTGTTAAGATGAGAAACAAACCGAATTTATTTCATTCTTTAATCGGCTTCAATCAATTTCTTAAGGATCCTGCAGCTACAATCTTTCATCACTCCACATGTACAATCAAGAAAACCATCAATAATTTGCAATTCATCCCAAATTCTTTTCAATTTACAGTAGTATTCAGAAATTGACAAATTTCCTTGTTTGATCAATATTAATTAGCGATGTAAATCATATAACTGTGGAACATTTGTTTTTCCGTACCTTTCATTAATCTCATTCCATAATTGTCGTGAAGAATCACAGAGAATAAAAATTTCAGAAATCAATTTATCAATTGAGTTCGATAACCAATTCATTACCACATAATCATTTTTGATCCACTTCTGGCAGTCAGGCAACATTATTTTTGGTTTCAGCAACGTTCAATCAACAAACCCTAATTTGTTTCGAGCAATCAGCGCCATCCTTATCGCTCTGCTCCAGTTGATGTAGTTGCTTCCATTGAAAATATAAGTAACAATTGGTGTAGCCGAATTGTCTCCAAATGTGAGAAAATGCGGATTATTTTAGTTTATGATAACATTGTCCGGTTGAGGGATTGGGTTAAAAGTGGAATTCTCTGACTCCTTTGTCACTGAATCAGAGAAATTTTGAAGGAGAAAATTAGGGATAAACCCGCTCTGATACCATGAAGATCCCCATTAAAGAGAAAAGAGACATAAAATGAGAAAAAAAGTTTATTATTCTTTTACTGTTTTCCAGCCATCTTACAAATGTTATATACAACCGTATACATGGAAATAGAAAATTACAGTAAAGACCTTGAACAAAGTATATTTACAAATTTATTATACAAACCATACTCTATACATCGCCTCAGATAAGCCTTATTTTTCGTGTTATTGGACATGTTTACTTAGTAACTCTCTTGCAAAACATTTCGTGAGTACTATAAACACTCTTGAATATTAGTAAAACTAGTACTAAGTTCCAAAATCTTAACCTCTCTCCTTCTTTATTACCACCAAAATTAGAAATAATAATGGTTTATTTATATTAAAATAATAAAATCAAATCCATAGAAAAATATATATTGCAAATTCCAATTAGTCAAAAGAAAATTAAAATGTTTTATTCATGGTTCCATTTTAGGGTAATGATAGGATTATGGTTTAAGGGAAAATTTTCCATAATAGTTAGATGTTTTTTTATAAAAGAAAAGTAGTTGTCCTTTTGAACATTATACAAAAATTAAGCACTTTTTACCATGCATAATTGTTTGGACTTTTAAATGAGGCCACTAATTACTCAAAATATGCCAAGTATTTTCTAATCATGCATAATTGTGAGGCCTTTAAAAGAGGTTAGAATCTAATTGAATATCTATCTCGCTATTGTATATGAGATCCATCCATGCATAACCATGATGGCTTCTAAAGGAGAATAGACAAGAGAGAGAGAGAGAGCGTGTGTAGAGAGAAAAAGAGAGAGATAGATAGAGAGAGATTGAAGTGATTCACTAATGTATAACCATAAGGACTTTTAATCGAGAATGGATACTTTATGGCAGAATTATGTTAGATATTTCCATGAATTAAAATTCCAACTTCAGCACACTATATTGAATTGTGGTGTATAGGTCTGGGGAAGGGTGATAGTGATAGAAACGATCATGGAATAGTGCTAGTTAAAAATATTATTAGTTTGTTCAATTTTTATGATAATATTAAAATATATGTTCTCTTATTGTGAAGTATGATTTAATCATTATCCATCACTTTCTCTGTTGCTATTGATAATTCTAATAAGTTTCAAAAAGGTTCAATTAGTCAATAACCATTTTCCTAGAGTGAATCCTTACTAAAATAAATAAGGTTATTTTTATCAAAGTTGAAACATGAATTTTTCAAAAAAAAAAAACATGTAAAAAAACAATTTTCTATAATGATTTTGTGATAATGGTGTTAGTTGAAAATCGGCAAAAACAATCAGCTGAACAAGAAAATGATTTCAACAACGAGATAATGTTTGATACCACTTGTGCTCGAATTGCCCATGGTGGCATGTAGTGTTATATAAGAAAACAAGCAAATCTCGTACTCCTCAAAATTGAACTAATTATTTTCAAAAATTTTAGCAAACCCATTTATATAAAGTGGAAACTGAACCATTCATATCAGCAAACAGAAACTGCACTTAAAAATTCTCCAACCATTATTTGGAAGTTGATTTGATAGTCCTAAAAAAGGTAGCAAAAGTTGATGTTACTCCAAAGTAATTGACAATTCTTAGTTTGAAAATTCAATCCATTTGAAATCTTAATTTGAATCTTAAGGTTCAAAATTGGATTTGACACAAAACAAGAATGTTTAAGATATTCGAAAAAAGTTACTTACCAAAATTGGTTTTAATTTAGCCCATTATATAATAAGAAGCTATACCTAAAATGATATTTCAACTGAGCGTAGATAGCTCCTCCATTTTGCTAAGGTTTTTATGGAAATTTCCCCCTTTAGATAGTTGCCTACTTATATTCATGCTCCTCGTTCATTGATAGGTTGCGATTGTTGATATTTTGTATTAATAGAGCACATTTTTTGTGATTATCGTTACTCTTTTAGTCATATTGCCCCTTTAGCCGGTGTTGTGTCTAGTGAGCATAACCCCAAGATTCCTTTACCTAAGGCTCCATCCATATGATGGAAGGTCAATGCTGTAATCTTCTCTCAACCGCCTATCCCTCCCTTTAGTACCAAAATTCACCCCTATTAGAGCCACCTTCCTTTGTCATATCGTTAACTCTGGTTGGCTCCTAATTGTGAGGCTTTTGATCCTTCTGTTTGTCCTTCTGTCCCTTTTCGGTCTAGTCTTCTTCAACGCGATTTTTCTATCAATACTCTTGAAAAGAAAGTTATCCATGCTATCATTTATAATCCTTTTAGTGCGAAAGGCATTGCTATAGTGCTAACGAAAAAGTTAGCTTATGGCGCACAACTTGTTAGGTGGGGCTCGCATTGGAATGGAGTGGATGCGTGGATTGAACGGAAGAATTGTCTCATATCACAAGATATTAAGAAAGATCGTGGTATATATATATATATATATATGGTGTTGGTGGCATGTAACATTAGGGAATTCCTTTTGTTACAACAAGTGCTTGCCAATACCAAATTATATGCTCGATGGAAGGCGATGAGAGATGTTCAATCGGGATGGCGGCATAGGAGACTTCGACCGTTGACTCCGATAGACACGGTGAAGCGCGTACGGTACGCAGGAAATGCTGAAACTCAACATGGTATCAGAGCTCCATGGTTCGAGGGGACGGGTATACGTAGCATGACCGAAGCATGACTCCAAAGGGACTTGAGAATGGGATGCTCGTCAAGGTGGAGATAAAATGGTAAAAAGCAGCCTGATGCCACTACTTATGAGAACTCGGGGTAGCAGCCTAGCCAACTATGAAGATGACTCAAGGTGTAACTCTAAGGTGACTTGAGCAATGCTCGCCAAGCTGGAGATTGTTAGGTGTGGCTCGCATTGGAATAGAGTGGGTGCGTGGAATAAATGGAAGAATTGTCTCATATCACAAGATATTAAGAAAGATCGTGGTATATATGTGGTGTTGGTTGCATGTAACATTGGGGAATTCCTTTTGTTACAACAAGTGCTTGCCAGTACCAAATTATATGCTCGATGGAAGGCGATGAGGGATGTTCAATCGGTACGGCGTCATAGGAGACTTCGACCGTTGACTCCGATAGACACGGTGAAGCATGTACGGTACGCAGGGAATGCCGAAACTCAACACAACTATCATGGAACAAACAATAAAGCATGGACTTGGTCTCACAAGGATACCAGATTGTGCTACCAATCATAATAGAGAATATTCTTCATGTGAATTTTAAATGATGAGAATGATGAAAGGAAACATTACTATAGGCCACAGATGTCGAGTTGGTCATCTACAATGATGGTGGGTTTTCTACCAACAATGATTAGATCCTTATTGCTTCGGACTGACACCTAGAATATATCTTCTCGCTATGGTTTCCTAGTAATTGCCTTGAGCTTATTGATTGGTTTTGTTGTTGTGCGAAAATTTAGTTACATAGCCTCCTTGATATTATCTACATGGGTTTTCCATATTACTATTGATATTGGGTGTTGGCAACACAATAGTCCATCTTGGCAAGTTTCACTTATCCTTATTTTGCTGATTCTGTGATTTGGTCAGAAATGTTAGTAGTTTTTATTGGGTGTGGGCTTCTTGCCCTAGATATCAATATCTTTTATATAACATATATTTATATAATCAGAATGGTTGTATGATTCTTCGACTATATATCATTAATATCAAAAATAAAAGTATACCCAAAATACTATAATTTGTTTTTCTTAAAACAGATATGCTTTGAGTAATATGATGAAATGATTGCAGTCTTTTATGTCTGTCCAAAATGAATCAGCAAAAAGATCAAAAAATAAAGTTGCAACATTATCTATTAACCTATGAAGCCTCCAATAAAATTTCCAGTTATCCTATGAAAACTTTTTAGAATTTCTTTTCTTTATTGGTTCAAATTTATCAAATCCAAGTTCTTTTCTGTTTTCAACAAAAGTCTAACTTCCTAACAACATATTCAAAGATTTTTCTCTCATTGAAAATTTCATAATTATTGATTGAAGTTGTTGAATCCTAGATCAAAGGTTCACTCAAAAGTGAGATGCATCTTTAATAAATATTCTCTTTTCGTGTTTCCTATATTTTTCAAGGTCAAAATTTCATTTTTAAGATTTTCAAATTTAATCTTTGACCTATTTATTAATTCCTCTAGGGGCTAACGCTTCTCACATACTGAATCAAACTTTTTAAAAAATTTAATCGTCAGTTCTAACTCATTATTTATCCTAAGTAGATTATTTTTCTCTAATTTTGGTTTATTATGTTGTTGTTGAAATCATTCTAATTTTGAGCTTAAATCGTAACATATCAAGAGCAAATCATCACATGATAAATGTGGTATCTCATTTGCTTCATTATCACCATCTCTTCTTTCTATCATTATGCATATATTAGACTGTCTTACAATTATCATTTCCTTCTTTATCCTCACTCTCATCCCAAATGGCTGCAAAACTCCTTTCTTTCTACTTTTTCGTTTTTTGGATTGATTCTATGGATAGTTAAGCTTGATGTGACCTAGCTTCTTACGTATATGGAATGTAGCTTCTTCATTTGAATTATCCAAAACTTTGGCGATGTGATATTTTATTCATTAGTATATTGTTAGGCTATCATGCTTTTGATTTCACTTTTGAATTGCTTCCTATTGCTTCCTCTATAGTGCCAGATTAGTTATGACATCTTCATCATCATTGTTGTCAATTATACCTTCTAAGGTGGTCAATTTCTTTTTTGTTTCTCTATTTTTGCATTCTTTTATGACTATATATTCCATCATGTTTGTAGCAAGATTTCCTATTTCTCTAGTGATATACACGTAAATGTGTATATTTTATCCGCTTATTTATCTAGTTTTCTATTTAAAATAATTAATATTGTGTATTTATAGCTGTGTTTTCAGATTGTTGATAAAAAGCATGGTTTAGAGCATTTGATGAATAAAGCATGAAGAATTTGCTTTAAAAAGAGTGAAGTTAAAATTACTAAAGCTTGAAGAGTTTAAAGCTTGAAGAACGGTTGCAAATAGAGTTCAGTTGGGTAGATTTGGCTCAATAAAGACTCATATTGTGTTCACATTAGCTCATTTGCAAGGCCTCTCACTCTACAGCTGCGTTCACACTAGCTTATGTGTTAGTTGGGCTAATTCTTTAGTCCCACATTATGGAATTTGCCAAGTAACCTTTGTCATATCAGCTATAAATACACTCTATCTCATTCATTGTAAAACACACTTAGTTTTATTCTGTAATCTTTCTCTTGGAATAAAACTCTTCTTCCTATGTCTATTTAGTTTTAGTTTTATTTATGTTCATGTTATTTAATTTCTTTTTGTCTTCTTCTTTAGCTATGTCTAGCTAATCCCCTTTGATTTGGGGGTGATGACGTTAATGGATATGATTCAACATGAATCACATAGCCAATAGATGAGGACTTTATATATGTAGATCTAGATCTGATCAAGGGTTAGATCTAAACCTTCATATTCTGTGTCGTTTAAGAGCTATGCTCCTTCACAGGGTATATTCGTGTTCGATCTAACAATTATCAGATTTAGATCTAATTTTAGCTTTTTAGAAATTAATTTGTGAATTTGTCCTGATAGTCTATGGTTGTTTAAGAGCTCAGCTCCTGCATAGGCTATGCTTGTCGTTATTTACTTATTTGTTTCTAAGAATCTATTTATCGTTGATTCGTGTTTGTGATAGAAACATGAATTAGATCTATATTTATTTGTTGGCTATTGATGAGTGTGAATCTAATCTATGTCATTATCCCCTAATTGCTTTCTTTTATTAGATAAATCTCTCTTCTTTATTTAATTGCTGTTATTTTCTGTGTTTTCAATCAATCAAAATCTTGGAATAACTTGATTGGATTTATTAATTAAAATATTTCTGGTCCCAGAGTTCGACACCCTCTACAGCAATCCTTGTTGTTTAGGAAAGACGAACGGATTTTACAGTTGTTTACAATTGTATAATTTGTTCGCAAACATCTAGTTACTAATGTTTCAAGCCCTTGGATTCCTAAATTATAGCCACTTTTGATTCAAAGCTAATCAAAAGGATTCTAAGAATTTTTCAAACCATTTCCAATTCTGCATATGTCTTTCCTACATTTTGGATTTGAACACCACATTTAAAAATCGTCCTACATCTCTCCTTCGTATCTCATCTTTCATCAGCACAAAATTCTCGTATTCATTTCTCAGTATAGCTAAATGAGTCTCCTTTACCTATGATGTGCCTTCATGAGTTGCTTCATTCGAGCATATGTCAAATTTCCTATCTAGTTAACACAACGAGAAATATGAATGTACTCAACTTTATCTAAAGTACAAATAATATAATTCATAATTTTTGCGCTTGATTGATTTAAACTAATCTCATTCAGGTTCCATTTATTCTTCGCTACAGGCAGTTCATGACCGCTATATTTACCATAGGGAAATTTTAACCAGTTTAATTTATATCCCATGCATATATAATATCAAGAAGAAAAAAGAAACTTCCTCGTTTTCCAATATGGATAGTCAAAACCATTAAAAATGGGTGATGTAACAATAATTTGTCCTTTATAAAAAGAATTGTTAAAACCATCTACAGTTAAATAGGTGAATTTTTCTTACCTACCTCTGGTACTACTTTTAGGATTGAATTAACCCTAAAGGGGGTTGGATATGGCGTACGATAAATTCACGGAATATTAAAACTTGCACCATATGCAATATCAGAATAAATGCAAAATAAAAGCAAGACAATTTTACTTGACTTTGGCAAAATGACCTATTACTGTCCCTAATATTTTTACTAGAAATAAATAGTTGATGCATATAGGCACTTTGAAATCGATCTTCTTCTTAACCCAATTGTTCTAATCCTATAATCAAAACCTTACCATAACTTAAATCTCTAGTTGTGAATTGCCAAACTACATCCTATAGTTCTTTGATCTTAGTTAAAAACTAGACTTCTACAAAGTTTCAAAAAAATACAATTAAATTAAAATTTAAGCTTAAGACAATGTTAATACATTAAAAAAATTAAAACTATATTCTTTTATTTTGTTCAAGTCGTTCCTC
>JASFAX010002803.1:0-44642 GCA_030737875.1 Allium sativum
TTTATTTCAAATCTACTTATAAAAATCAGATTCTTACAATGCTACTTCATACGAAAAAATTACATTTTTTTCGCTACTTCATATGAAAAAAATCATATTTTTAAGCAAAAAAAATCATATTTTTATATTTTCAAAAATCATAACTTTATATTTTCATAAATCATAACTTTATATTTTCAAAAATCATAACTTTATATATTCAAAAATCATAATATTTCCATATTCAAACAAATAAAAATCTTATTTTTAATCGCTATTCAAACAAATAAAAATTGTATTTTTATTTGCTATTCAAACAAATAAAAATAATATTTTTAATATTCTATTCATATAAAAATCACATTTTTATATTTTTATGTTATTCGTATAAAAATCATATTTTTGTTAATGCTACTTCTTTATAATAAAAATATTTAGATTATTAAAAATCAAATCTTTAGATTATAAAAAACCAAATCTTTAGATTATAAAAAATCAAATCTTTTGTTTACACAATGAAAAATTTAATCTTTATTAACATAACGATCTCATTTTTTTATTAACATAAAAATCTATAAAAAAAAATTATACTCTCTCACAATATAAAAAAATCATATTTTTATTAGCTTAAAAAAAATCAGAAAGAAAAAGAAAAGAAAAAAAAACTTACATCGATAGAAGAAAATGGATTTTGCTGTTGAACTGAGAGAGAGGGGAAGGGGGAAATCGCGGCGCACGCAGGTGGAGGAGGAGGGGGTCATGGTGGTCAGAGGGTGGCTGGGGAATGGCCGGTGGCACAGATTGGGGAGCTTGGGGTTCATAGTTTAAATGGGGAAGGAGGAGGAGAGAGGGCGCCGGAAGGGGTGCGTCGTCGATCGGCCGTGGGCTGCGATGCGGGAGCGGCAACGGCGGTGAACTGTGGGGTGCGATAGTCGAGATAGGTGGGTTTTTCTTTTTGTTTTTTTTTATTTTTTTTGGCTAGAGTGGAGAGAGTGAGGATAAGGAAGGGGTTGACTTTTTTATTTTTTTTATTTTATTTTAAATTTTGAATTCCATAAAGTTACCTTTTTGTTCGAACTCCAAATCAAACCCAACGACTGTCGCCCTTAGCTAATTACCCCATTATAAACATAATGGGATATGTCCTATAAGCCAGTTCGTCTGTTATGCTCATTTTTCCTTTAAATTAAAATACAAATCAATGTATATTTAATTTGAATGCACATTTTAATTTACCAGGGCCACATACTGACTCCTAAAATTCTAGAAAAATAAATTTGGCTATGTTTTGACGATACAGTTCTAAAAAAACTAATTTCGTTGAATTTGGAGACCGTTTGAAAAACGGTCATTTTCCAGTCGATTAAATTCAAATTGAATTGACCAAACGCCTTTAAATTCACCATGCTCACATATTAATTCTAAAAATAGTGAAAATTGGAATCTAGTAATAATCTGACATTTTGAATCCAACAAAAGTTGTCTCGTCAAAAATGGAGGTCGTTTGCAAAATCTCTATTTTTAAGGGCTATATATTATATAAAATTCCATAGCGACTATTCTGAATTTTCAACTGGATATAACTTTTTATGCCTATTTTGAAATTTCAAATTTTCACATCCGTTGGAAAGAAATTTTCAAACAAATTCGAGTATTTTTGGTTTTACCAAAATCCGGTTTATTTTGAATCATGCACATTCATTTGAAATTTGAAATCGAATTTTCAAACTGCCGCGCCATTGCCAATTCCTTTTAAAATTCTAACTTCGATTTAAATAAATTTATACGTTCTAACTTCGATTAAAAATAAATTTTTAGTCGTTATTATTTAAAATAATTCATTTTAAACATTCAGAATTCATTAAAATTGCCAAAATAAAAAATTTAAATTGGTTCCGATTTTCCGGGATGTTACAATCACTCTCATACTACATATGGGTGTATGTGCATTTTTCTTCTTTTTTGGATGAAAGTGAGTGTATCATCGTCTGGATGCTGCATTTGGATGGATGAGTGAGCACACATATAGAAGTTACGCGTAATAATAGGATTATTTGCATACAAGTTGGATTCATGGCACTAACATATATTGCATTAAAGAGGTTGACTGAATCAGTAGACCGCCTGATCTTCGCATTAGTATTGGGACATATACACACACCTTTCCATACTTTCATATAATCATTAGAAATCTTTTAAGGATAATGGATGGCTGCGATTGGTGGATAGTAGATGGAAGTGGATGTTAGGATATACATTCTTAACTTGGAAATTTTAGGGACAAAATCTTTTGAGTAGAGGAGAATGCAACACCCCGTATTTTAATGAACACTAAAACACGATTAATTAAAGAAAAATTAATTTAATATTCAGAATTAAGTGAAAAGGACTGCGCCATTGCGTTCGTCTCGGAATTCTGGTCAAAATAGACACCTGGATTGCGTAAAATGGACACTGTATGAAGAAGTTATTAAGGTTTGAAATTTCTATATGCGCAAGAAGAATATATATATATATATATAATTAAATCTAAAATTCAAAAATCATTTCGATATTCAAAATTTAGGGAAGCGGCAAAAATCCTGCTCAGGGGTGTCGACCCCTCAAGGGGGAGTGTCGACCGATGGATCGACCCCATAAGGGGGTCGACTCCCCTGCGGTAGATCTGGAAGATTAGGGCTTTGGGTTCGGCTATAAATATAGCCTCATTTATCATGTTTTTGCAAACAAAAAATAATGGAGAACAAGAGGATGCCTCTGCCCAGATTAAATCAAGTCTTTTCTTCTTCAGTAATCAAGTTATTCAAGCTTAGAGATCTGTGATTCGATTCTTCTATTTTTCTGGATCCAAACACTATGAGTCTACATTATTTTTAGATAAAAATAATTAAAATGCAATCTTGACATGCCTATGAATTAGATCTAAGCCTGTGACTATTGCTATCATATTAGATCTGCTATATTTGTATATCTAATTTACTGATTAGATCTCATCATGCATGTTTATGATCATGACGCTATGCATAATCAGTCCTGTTATTACATGTTCATCAAATCTGTTCTTATATGCCTATTTTTGTTCATTAGATCTGTTCTTTTATGCCTATATCTGTCCATCAGATCTGTTCTTATATGCCTATTTCAGCTATCATATGCCCATTTCTGTTACTATTGGTTTTATGCATATTATGTCCTTCTCTCTCTCTGTCATTCCCTTTTTATTTTTATAGCCAGGCTACTTTCGAGCCTTGGCCGATATCGCTGAAATATGCATTCGAACAAAATTGAGTTAAATAAGGAATGATTGGAAACAATAATTTGGGGGCATAACTTGTACATTGAATCACGATTGGGATATGGAGGCATAAACTATATTGTGAAATTGAACTAAAAATTGGGGAATGATTTATATGGTAAATTATGACTTGTTATTTGGGACATAAAAATTTGTAGGCATAATTTAAGATTAAGTGAAACATGTTATTGGGACTGTAAAGAATTTGTGAATCTTCTTTAATCCATTAAAAATGGGGAATAACTTGTATTGGGAATTTGGGGGCATAACTTGAATTGAAAGCATGAATACAGATTTTGGGGATAAGCCAAACTGTGATTAATGATCTTAATTTGGGCATATAACACATGATGAATATGACTTGGGAAAGGGGCATGAAAACTTATAATGAAATAGGAATACTTGTTAATGAATGAAGATGCCTAAAATTACAGTAATTACAAAATTTTAACCGTGCTTAGACACGAGGTTAGATTACAGTTGTGGTGGAAGTCTTCCCGGACCCGACCAGCATATCCAGCGATCACAAGTGGTGAATCTAAGGTGAGGGGTCTAAGTGCATAAACACATGACGGTGCTAATATACGAGGTTAAGTCCGACTAGTGGAAGAAGTCTACCCGGACTCGATCGGCATATCCAGCATCCACAAGTAGTAGACTTAATGTGGGAGGTCTAGTGCGTTATAACCATAAATGAATGTATGGTAATGAACTTGTAATACTTAACCTGCTTAAATCCATAAGGATTGTATGAGCCTGTTAAATCTGTTGGGTTAATTAAACCTATTAAGTATGCGGGGCTAAGTATGCATGATAAATCGGTGGGGTTAAGCAAGCCTGTTAAATAGGTACAGTTAAGTAAGCCTGTCAAATATGTAGGGTTAAGTAAACCTATTAAATCGGTGGGGTTAAGTAAACCTGTTAAATCTGTGGGGTTAAGTAAACCTGATAAACTTGTGGGGGTTATACGAACCTGTTAATCTAGAAAACTTAACCCGTTAAATCTTTTGGGGTTATATGGACCCGTTAAATTGTAAAGTTTAACCCATAAATCTGTAGGGGGTTATGTGAATCTATTAAATCTGTTAGGCATAACCTGTCAAAATCCTAGTTAGTTGGGGACACAAGATCTGTAAGGGTTGGCTTGTGCCATCCATTGAGTGGGACCCATATTAGTCAGTAACCCATCTTGTATTAAAGGGGACCCCGCACTAGGTAGGGGTCAGGGCACGCTTACTAAACTGATTGTAAGAGGTTCATCTAAGAGGAGGTGTGTACTGGCGTGTTCCAACAGACTCATGTGCGTGCATGAGTACGACCTGCATTTGGAAAAATAAGCCGATGTAGCACAAGTAAATAAGTCTGTGTCCTTCTATAGGTTGCCACTTTAGGAAGTAGTACACCCTAAAGTGGGGCCGACACAGGATATTTATGGGATAGGGAGTCGATCGATTTAGGGGTAGTAAATAGGGTACATCTAGTCCTGTTTGTTTCTGTGGGGTGCCTGTGTTTGTCTGGGCTAACACCCGTTATTTCTGTTTAGGTACCGGTTAATTCTGTTTAGGTTAAAACCTATTACTAGAGTACATCTAAAACTACCATTATATTTCTGTTGGAATCATTCTGTTTCTGTTAAGTAATTAGGAAGTATGTAATCCTGTAACATATCTGTTGTACTAGTATTGCTGTAGAGAAAGTAAAGTGTTAGGGAAGCGCTATATATTATATCATGTTTATCCTGTTTACCTTGTCATACCTATCTTATATGTTGTTATCTCTCTTATCCAGTTTATATGCCTGTCATAATGCAGTTACTTATTTATATGCTAAAAATAACTGGACTCGCTAGACTTTACGTCTGACCTATTTTGTTTCCTCTTTTTTCTCTCCCCCCCCCCCCCCCACCCCATAGGTTCTCAGGGTGGGAATACTCAAGCTTGATCTGGATTCTGCTTAGTTTTGCTTGGAGCCTCATAGATGTATGCTTGATTCGTATCTTCTCCACTATGGCTATGTTTTTGGGGATTATGCTTCTTTTATTTTTGTACTCTGATGATTTTAGTACAAGACAGAAGCTTTAAATTGATGTACTAGGCTTTATGCATTTCAGAATTATGATGTAATTATGTTTTGAACCACGGTGATTTATGTTTTAATGAAATATTAAATTCCGCTGCAATTCTATATATGTCTTGTAATATTTTTGTTTTTTTTACCTATAACGCTTCGCGGAACTTAATGCATTCTCTTAACGAGTGACATTAACGGACATGGGGTGTCGCACCATTATTTAAAACTTATTGAAGTTTTCTTAAATTTGTTGAAATTCCTAATTTCTTCCAAAAACAAATCATTAACTAGATAGACAATCTTAACTTCTTCCGAAACCTAACTGATATCAATCTACATGGAAACTTACCTAAATAACTCTAAAAATTTTATACCAACCAAAAGGAGAAAATGGTTTTGCCGTCAAAACTTAAGCAGAACCTCAATGAGTAAATGATAGGAACTAAGATGACATGATGCAGGATCCGCTACCCAAAGGAATTTCAATCATCAACCACCTAAATAATTATTATTTTTTGATAGGATTATACTTGTTGAGAGCCATGAAAGTGAAAAAAAGTTAAAATCATTGGAATTATCTGACTATACGAAGGTTTCACCCAATCTAATTCATATTTAACAAAGGAATCTTCGACGAGCGTACTTATCTTGGATGTTAACCAGATTTTTGGCTAAGATTTTTGGTGCTAGAGGAGGGCTCGGACCTTCGACACCCTTCAACTTCCTTGATTTCGTTAACCCTAAATTCTGTAACAAGAATGGATTATAATACTGAAAGAAAGTTTGACATACCAAAGAGGGACTCCCTTAAATCTAAGAAAAGAATTTATGAGTCAAGGAAAACTATTCAGAGTACGAGAGGAATTGACTCTAAATTGAAAAAAATCAGTTCAATCCGAAAATGAAAGCAGAAACAGTTTCCTATAAACCAAAAGAAGCATCCCCAATGTATTAATGGTCATACAAAAGGAAAGCGTTAGTATCACCATTGCCTCTTTTATGGAAACAAGTTGGTAATAAAGTAGAAATTCTCTATCAAAACTAATATTTCCAGAGAAAAGGATTACTAACTCCATATTCATTAGATAAGGGCTAGAGCCTGGTCAAGTCCGAATATGGATTTTTACAATCGCTTACAAAGGAGTCTGCTAGTCTGGATCCCAACCTTTATAAGGAATAAGTGCTGAAGATGAAAGCTTTAAATAATATCAATGAAAAGAAAACCAAGACATACGACCCTGATTAACGGAGTATCAACTTGTTTCATTCCGGGCGACACCACTCTTTACCTTTAAACGTATATTAGATAAGGATAACAACTTTTTATCACAAATAAGGATGGTAATTAAAGATTATTTTAAAAGGAAAATTTTTTAGGAGATAATAGCAAAGGGATTACAACACCATTGCCCAAAAATGGGTGCAAAAATTTATAGAATGCTTATCCAATTTTAAAATCCAGAGGTATCGAAAGGAAAAGAGAAGGATGAGAGTAAAGACCATTCTATTGATCAACCCCCGACAAGCCTAAAAATAAAGATAATGGAAGGAGTAACTTAAAAAAGCTAAAGGAAGCCAATTTTTGACTATATAAAGAGGAATTATTAGTCAAATTTCTAAAGTAGTGCAAGCTAATCACCTTAATTGAAAACATCTACTTTATGACTAACGGAGAATTTCATCAGTGGCCTTCAAGGACAAAAATGCCCAAGTATGAATGGAATAAAAGGGGAGAATATTGCAACTATCATTTGGTAAATGCACACGAGAAAAGCAATTGTAGGACTCTTGAAGAAAGAATTACTAATCTAAAATGGAAAATTGAATAAATTTGTAAAGAATTTATTAAGAAACAATCGATAAAGATATTAATAGGAAATGCTATTTTCAAGGTTGTCATAGGTAGAACAAAATAGAGATCCTACATAGTTGGGAGTGAAATGCTATTTTATTTAGGAAAAAGTCCTTAATATACCAAGGCACTTCCCGAAAGGGAGGAGGGGTAAACCCATGGACATGACTAAAGCCTTTGATCCCATTAAGATGGCTCGGTCAAGGCGCCTCTTGGATGGAGGAGGGATAAGATGTCAGTCAGGTCTATAAGGTCCGGTTGATGCACCCATAAGCTTTTATTCCCATCAATAGCATGGATTTTTCAAGTCATCTTATGGAGGAGGGATGGGTAATCCCCTGGTCTTGTCACGAAATTGGCCTGGCTAAGGTCCCGAATGAAGCACACTTTGCCTCTGTTCTTTTTAAGAACAAGCCTTGCCCCTACTTCGGGTAAGTATACCCCGCCTCTACTCTAAAGATGAGCATGCCATGCCTGTGCTACGCCTAGTCCTACAAAAGGGAACAAAAACTCAAAGGAAGAAGTTAAAGTATGTCTTGCATTTGTTTCAAAGAAAATTCACTGCCATTGCTTTGAGAAAAGCCAAACGTGGACTTTGGAATCCAAAAATAAAAGAGTGGTTTTGTGTCCTCCATTCTTTCTACAAGCAGTTTTCGGACTTTTATTATTTAAAATACACATATATGGGATTATGGTCTTCTAATGATGAAAGAGGTTTCGGCTCTTTTATTATTTCTTAAAGTGGAATTCTGGACTTCAATTATTTTATATACTTGAACCTATGTTTCAAGTCTTCTAAAGTTGGAAGTGGTTTCAGATCATCTATTTGTTAGCCTACTTTGTGAACTAGGCTACACAAAGAGCAAACAGTGAGAAAGCCACCCACCGGTCCGGATCAGAGGGAACCAGCATAGGAAAGAAGCAGAGATCGAAGACATAAACATCATATCAGTTCGGTTCGGAGAAGTACGTCAGCAACATCAAAAGATAACAAGTAGCCTCATCGGATCGGATCGGAAGCGGCCGACCCGAACCCCTTTTTTCTAAGCCTATGACCGTTGCTACACAAGTTTCCTGAAGACTCGGACCAAGCACAACCATTTCCTCCCACGATCTCCCACTAAATCGATGCGCTTTCACCATCTGGAGGCCTCCGAACCCTACTCTTATGGGATGGGTGCCACGTAGTTCCGAACCGGAGCCACTTCGAGGAGATTTTTCACCTATAAATACACCATCAAGAGGCATTTGAAGGGATCTTTTGGCAAATTCTCACTTCTAACTCCATTCATAGCTGAATTTCACAACCAAACTCAGACCAAAATCATCTCTTAAAGTTTATTTTTGAGAGATTTGAGTGAGTTTATGCATTGTAATTTTGAAGTTGAGAGAGAATCATTGATGTATTTTCATTCAAAACATCAATTAAAAGAATAGAAAGTGGATGTAGGCTCTTTAACGCCGAACCACTGTAAATCGTGTGCTCTTCGTTGCTTTTTAGTTCTATTTCATTAAAATCATCGCTAATTTGGGTGTTAGAACCAATTTTTGGTCTAACATTTTGGTGCTTCCACTGAGAAATCTTCGAATTCTCAGCCTTTTTGGGATTATCATTCTACTATTTGGACTTTCAAGTTCAAAGAAGTTAATCCTTTGTCTCTGACATCTTTCAGTACTTGTTAACTAACTGTTGAAGAATTGAGTATCATGGCTAAGACCAAAGGAAAAGAAGTGCAATGCGCTAGGGGAAACGATGCTAGAGAAGATCAGCAAGCCATCGTGTTAACGAGGTCACGTGCTCAAAGCTCTAGAGCAGACCGCTTCGATCAGGAGGATCCGAACCGGATGGAAGGCGCCGATCCGAACCGGATGGAAGGCACCGATCCGATCCGGTTTAATGAAGTTGAGGGCACTCATTCTCTCCATCCGAACCGCCCCGGCAATGCCACTGCAAACGGATCCAATCCGAACCAGAATGAAGCTAGAACTTCTACTCGAGCTCCCTCCAATGCTCTGATTCCAGCCGCGATGGCTAATGTTCAGCCTGATCCATCTGCACCCATTACCCAAGGAGATTTTTCACGTTTTCTTGACATGCTCCAGATCACTAAAGAAGCATTGGAAGCCCAAAGGCGTGACAGCCTTCGCTTGCAGGAAAACATGATCACTATGGGTAGAGAACTACAGGAGCTCCGGAGGCAGAAGACTCCTTCCCCAACCCGCCGCCTTGCTACAGATGATTCGTCTTCTTTGGACGAGGGACGCCCTCATGAGAGAAGGCCGCTCGAACGACCTCGGAACCTCGATCAGTTGACTTTTGGATCTTTAGGATCCCGAGAAGATGCCGATCGTGCATTGGGCCCTGATGACCCAAGCCTGCAACAGCCCATGTTGCTACCCATGCGCGGATCGCACGTCCTACCCACGGATCCTAATATCACCAACCCCACGCAGCAACAGCTTCTCCAACCTCTACCTCCTGAGACTAACCGGGAGCGTAGAGAGCAATGTAGAGCAGCAGCCGCTAGAAGCAAGAGGTTTTCCCCCGATCAGGAACCCAGGGGTAATCCGAATATCAGACGTAGAGAGCCTGTGCAGACATCAACAAATGCCGATGTATGGGCAATGGTGCGCCAGATTATGTCCGAAAGTCGGCAGTATACTAATGAAGATTGGGGCATTGAGCGAAGTCAAACCCCTTTCACAGATGATATACTGGATTTCCAGTTCCCTCGGCGATTCAACTTGCCTCAGAAGGATCGATATTCAGGAAGAACAGAACCAGGGCAGCATCTGATGAGGTATGCATGGTTCATGAATGCGGCAGCAGCCTGAGATGCCGTAAAATGCAAAGATTTTCCGATTTATCTTGAAGATGTAGCGTTAATGTGGTTCACCCGACTCCCCCCTCGGTCGATATCAAATTTCACAGAATTGAGTGAGCGCTTCATGAATCAGTTTCGACTTCTTGCCCGAAAGTCATATTTGGATCGCTTTAACCTGACCATCACCGAAGTTAGCGATCCCCATGAGCCCACTATCCTAATGGCCTTGTTAGAAGGGGTAGATCCTGATACAGAGTTCGGGGATTACTTGTCTGGGAAACTGCCTCCCACTCGAGAATTGTTCTATGAAAAGGCTAATATCCGCTTAAGGCGAGAAGAAGCCAAGGCAAATCAGAAGAGAAAATCCAAAGGGGCCTCGAGGGAAGGTGTTCAGAGTAACATTGCTATGAAACAATCTGGTGACAGTTCGGGGAAGGTGGATGTAAATGTTGGCAACCAGAGTGGAGGTAATAGCAACAAAAATGGGAACGGCAATAGAAGGAACAGAAAAAAAGGGAATAGCTCTAGTAAAAGACCCAGATTCCAGACTTTTGAAAATTATACACCATTAAATGATACGTTAGAGAATATTTATTTGAATACATATAGCATATTGCAGTACAAAAAACCACCACCCGGAGACTCTACTGAGAAAGAAATTGCAATAGGAAAGTTTTGCTTGTTTCATGGAACCCACGGTCATTCCACCAATGAATGCTGTCATTTGAGAGATATTGTCGAAAGATTGCTGCAAGAGGGGAAGTTAGACGAGTACAAGGTCGCCCAAGGGACAGTGGGCAAAGAAGACAATCCCCGGACCAAAACCAGCCTAGCTCGAAACCCACCGCCCAGCAAAAAGGTAAGGGGATCGTCATTAATACTATTATAGGCGGACTTCACCTAGTTGGTTGTAGTTTTAAAGCAATGGATCAGTACGTCAACGCCGCCAAGCATTTTGAGATAGGAGAATGCAGTAGCCACGAAGACGTTACTCCAGTAAAACAACAGAAGATGATGTCAGACGACGTCGTATTCCGCAATAGAGATGATTCTGAAGTTCAAACTCCAACCGACGATCCACTAGTGATTACCACAACAATTAAACCTGCTTTAGTCCATAAAGTGTTAGTGGACAATGGGAGCTCGGTCAATATCCTTTTCAAGAAAGCTTTCGAACAGATGAGACTTGAGGCAAAAGATTTAAAGCCATGTGAAGGATGGATACGTGGCTTGAACGGAGCATCGACGACACTGATGGGCTTTGTGGAATTGCCAGTCACACTAGGGCAGGGAGATCGCCAGAGAGTAAGGATCGTGCCATTTGTAGTTTTAAACGTGGAGTCACCCTACAATGCCTTCCTAAGCCGACCGGCCCTTATTGAATTCAGGGCATGTATTGCACCTTGGTGCCTGCTGCTTAAATTCCCGACTAACTCAAGAATTGGGGTGATGAGGGGCGACCAAGCTACGGGACGATCTTGTTACGTAATGGAGTTAAAGATGCTAATAAAGGGTTGAATATAGAAGCTAAGGACGATTCCTCTCCTCCAAAGGATAACTCATCTTAGCAATTAAGGGGTCCTTGTAATAACCCGAAAATCTGGGCCAGTTTAAAATTTTTATTTTGGAAAATTTAAGCGAATTTTGATTATTTAAAATGAATTATTTTAAATAATATCGACGAGAAATTTATTTTGAATATAATTCGAACGTATATATTTATACGCGTCGTCGTTTGAATATAAATATTTATATATAATTATAAATAGAATTGAAAATGGCGCGGTAGTTCGATAATTCGATTTCAAACTTCAATTGAATGTACCGGGTGCAAAACAATCCGGATTTTAGTGAATCCAAAAACATTAGTATCTAATTGATAATATCTTTCCAACGAATCTGAAAAATTGAGGTTTCATAGCGGGAATCAAAAGATATGTCCAGTTGAAAATTCTGAATAGTCGCTATGGAATTCAGGCCCTTAAAAATGGGAATTTTGCAAACGACCTCGGATTTCGATGAAACCAGTTTTGTTGGGTCCGGGATGTAAAGTTATTGCTAGGTTTCAAATTTCATAATTTTTCGATTCAATATGTGAGCGTGGCAAAGGAAAACGCGTTTGGCCAGTTTCAGTTGATTTTAATCGACTGGAAATTGGCCATTTTTCAAACGATCTCAGAATTAGACGAAACTAGTTTTGTTAAGACCGTATCATCAATACGAAGCTAGAAAATATTTTTCGGGAATTTTTCGAGTTGGTATGTGACCCCGGTAATTTGAAATGTACGTTTAAAATTCAATATAGTGATTTAAATGTAAATTTAACGGAAACTGATTCAAACGATCGAATCAGCCTGCGATACATATCCCATTGGGTTCGGAATGGGGGTAAAACGCTATGGACGACAGGCGGTGGGCCTCGTTTAGAGGTCGTATGTAAAAGTCAACATTTTGAAATTAAAATAATAAAAAATAAAATAAGAAAAAAAAAATTCTCTTTCCTCCCTTAACTTCTCTCTGGCCCCCCCTGCTTTCGTTCATTTTCAATTCGAAAAAAAAAAGAAAAAAGAAAAAAAACGTTGACCCATCGCGATGCTTCTCGGATCCCCGCACCCACCGCCGATCAACCCCCTGCCGCTGCCCTGCCCAGCCGCCGATCGACGGCGCCTCTTCTTCCCCGAACCCCCTCCCTCCCTCCACGTCTGATTCGAGAGCCCCTCCCCCCAGCGAACCATCGACGACGCAGCCCCCCCATCCATCGAAACCCCAGCGCCGCCCCCCCTGGAAGCCAGTGCCGCCGACGTCTCCAACCCCCCCCCTTCTTCGCCGCACAGTAAGTTTATATTTTTATTTTATTTTTATTTTAATTCTGATTTTATTTTCGTAGAAAAGATAACTGTTTTTTTTTTTCAGTTTAAATACTGTTTTTTTTTGTTTTAAAACCGATTTTAAAAAAAACATTTAAAACTGATTTTATTTTTAAGATTTTAAATAGAAAAAGATTTGAATTTTAAATGGAAAAAGATTAGAACTTTAAAAGGTGAAAAGGTCGTATTTTGAAATGTGAGAAGATCGTATTTTTATATAGTTGATTTACAGAAAAGATAGGATTTTTATTTAAATAAAAATATGATTTTTATATATTGAACTTCGAAATAAAAATATGATTTTTATATATTGAACTTCGAAATAAAAATATGATTTTTATATATTGAACTTCGAAATAAAAATATGATTTTTATATATTGAACTTCGAAATAAAAATATGATTTTTATATGTAGTGGCTACAGCAACGAAGCTGACGAAGATGCGATAGCGATGAAGATTTCTATCAATGAAGTGAAGTGGAGCTAGGATAGCTATTTGTGAGAATTTCTCACCTTTCAATTTCTTTTCTAGTTATATATATATACTAGGATGTAGACGGTGCTTAGTAGCACCCGACACAATCGTCCACAGACCATGGACTTGTTTGTTTGGTTGCATAGATTAGTTAGATTATTTGATTGGAATTGAATTGTTTGGTGAAATTAAATGGATTGATTGATATGTGAATGGCGTGGGCCTTCACTAGACCGGGGATAAGGCTAGGCCTTGTCCCGTTTCTAGTATCGTGCCGTTATGCCGCCGAAATTTTCTAAAATAATTTAGAAAAATAAAAATATCATTTTATCTATAGAATGAACTGAATAGAAATTCATAAGTTAAAATAAAATGTTTTATCGTTAAAAATATAATTTTTAACGTGAATGTGAATAAATCAATATTCATTTACAAACCAGACGGTTTGTTTATGTACACCTATTTGAAGGACGTTAATTGGGTCGATAAATTTTACACATCGCCCAACTGCACAAATAAAATCTGTGTTTGTTTGTTTGAAACCCCACACGGGTGTTGGGATGAAATTTGAAGTTCACTCATCCTGATTTATTAAATATGTCGATCGATGGATTGACAGGCTGTTATAAGCGTTAGATATCTATATTTGATGCTTATACAGTGTAGTGCACTTTGGTTGATGGTTGATTATTTTGCAGTGCTATTATATGGGTGTAATGTATGAAAATCCATATAATTAACATTATATGGAAATTGGTTGGGCCTCATTCCAGTTTTAAAATAGAAATATTTGAAATAGAAATATTCGAAATGGAATATTTGAAAATATCAATATATGAAGCCGTGTTGATTAGATTGACGCCATTTTGACGTGAACGATATTTATATCGATTTTATTCATTTTATAATGAATATCGAAAGTGATTTCAAAATATGATATTTTGAAAAGAATTGATTGTAAATGAATTCGAATTGGAATTGGAATTGAATTGAAAACGATTTCGAAATGAATTGAATTGAAAACGATTTCGAAATGAATTGAATTGAAAACGATTTCGAAATGAATTGAATTGAAAACGATTTCGAAATGAATTGAATTGAAAACGATTTCGAAATGAATTGAATTGAAAACGAATTCAAATTGAATTGAAAGTGAATTGAAATGAATTCAAATTGAATTGAAATTTGAATTGAATAGAAATGAATTTTAAAACGAATTTATAGAGAAGGATTCAATTTTGATTTGAATTGAAGTGGAAGTTGAAATTGCTTTTGAAACGTATTTAAAACTATTTATATAATTCATTTTAAATAGAAATCGACGATATATATATTATATATATTATATATATAATATAATGGCCTGAATAGAACGCGCCGCGCCGCGGCAGTTCGTGAATTTCGACCATTCATTTCAAACGGACGTTACGGGAGATCCGACCGTCGGATTCTCCTAAAACCGGAACCGTTGGGTTCGTATCGAAAAGAGCTTTCTAGCGAATGTTAGAAATTAGAAATCTAACGGTTGGATTTGGAATTATGTCCAAATCAAATTTGAAAAAGGTCGCTGTAAGTGCAGTTCGATGGCCGTTGATGGAAATCGACTGTACGGGCCTTGATAAAATTGTTAAAAATAGTAATAATTTGTGTAAAATCATAAGAAATGATTTGGAAAGATTTGGGATGAAAAACTTCATGTTTGAAAAGATAAAAATAGATTTTTATCGAAATGAACTGGTTTTGAACTAGAATTATAATTCTATTTATTTTTAAATAAATAAATTGAATTTAAAAAGGGTTTTAAAAATAACCAGAATATCCAATGATTGCATTGGAGTGGATTTGAACCAAAATTGTCTTCGGAATATTTCGATGTTGGAATTCGTGATTATACAGGTGTTGTTATGGAAATTTGAAAGATATATGTTTATATCGTTATTTCCAATACGACATTTGTTAGTCGTAGAATTTGATATTGAATATAAGCCGATATATTTTCTATTCAGAGCCTTATATTGAATATCAAATGCGATTTGGGTTTGTCGTGAATGGTGTCTTCACTAACACTGTTCTTGAACCCAGTTGAGAAAAGATTAAATCTTTTTATTTAGATTTAATGAAGTGTACCAATTAAATAACATTTAATTGGAATTGAATCGATATTGATTTTTGGGTTTATCGTGGACAGTGTTTTAAATAACACTCGTTCTTTAACCCGATGATTAATGAATGTGATTTTGGGTTTATCGTGGACCGTGTTTTTAAATGACACTGATTCTTTAACCCAGTCAACGATTAAAACTAAGTGGAGTTTTAATGAATCTTTAATTAGATTGAAATGGTCGAGAATGGAGTATCACCAGTTTTGCTCCAGGCGATAGTTAAATCTTTAATTAGATTTGAACGTGAAATGGTAATTGAATTTACCGATAACACTGTGGTGTTAGATATGAAGTATTACCAGTTTTACTTCATGGGATGAATAGGTTGGGATTGGGAAATTAAAACAAATAATTACTTCGGTAAATTTCGTTAATCCCGACTAGTTTGAATTGATATTCAAAAGTAGATTAAAGAATAAATTAAAGAATTTATCTTTGATAAAATTGATGGGAACCTTTCCCTATGAATGTGAAATTTAGAAACTAACTGTCGGTTAGCTAAGCAGAATGGTTTTCTGGATATTGACCTGATGTTGGTTTCGGCCTTCGGGGTTAATATTTGGGGAATTATTCTCTTGATTAATTTACGGTTAGTGACTAATGAATTGGAATGAGGCGTATGTTGTGTTTGTGTAACACTCATTTAAAATATACGCGAGTTATTCAGAAAGACCGGGTTTATCCCATTCTGAATAACTGATACGACGATAAGTCGAAGATGAAGACGATGGTCGAAGACCGGAGGTCTTCACATCGTTTGGGTAATTACTGATGATCTTGATTGGGTTGTACACCCAAGAAGATGGAAACAGTTAGTGATCGTCCAGACGTACTTGGAGATCGATGGATATGCGGGGTACTAGGTGCCTCCGGTTTCGTTCAGACCCAGAACGGACTTGTAAATGGACTGTGTGTCTGACATTGGATTTTAGTCTGTGTGTTTGATTTCTATTAAATATATATCTGTTTGGCGGCGGAGAATTTATTCTCTTGCTTAACGCCCTTCTCTGAGACGTACGAGCTCAGGGGTTATATATTGATGGATATCAAACGCATGGAGTGAATTGCCTGTGTGGCATGCCTAAGTGGCAAAGGATCAGGGCTTCTGTTGAAAAGCAAAGTCTTGTGGTTGATGATCAAAGCACGGCCTTTGTGGCATAGCTTTGTGTAACGTTGATTCGCGAGCTTCACACCCGGTATGAACCAAAAACGGGAGACGGACATCAGGGAGGACTTGCGTTTCTTTCTAGCTAAAAGTGGCGTCAGTGGTTTTACACGCCCTGACGAGTTTGACTTATGTGGTTGTTGCTGTTGCGAGGCGCGTCGGTTAGATCGGACGATCCGGGTCCGATGGAGCCATTCGTTGGCTCATTTACGCCCCAAAGGGCGGAGAGACGTAGTGTTCAGGCATAATAATCCACATCGGTGGACCGGCCCTGACGATCCAAGGCCCACCTGAGTCTGGGACCTGAGACATGGGCTAGATTGTCTCGAATCGGTTGAGGACTATCTTTTGCCTCGGTTCGTAGACGGAAATCCAATTTCCAAATACGTGACTTGGCGGTTTTATTTGTAAACCTATATATGGCGACATAGTGGCATGGGACGCTCATGCCGCCTATGATTGATACTTATGATTTGAAGTTGTTTTATACACTATGCACTGACTATAGTATCAAACGATTTGTTTTAACCGTATCAAGCATTCTTTGGCTGTTATAAGGGAAAACCCTATCCTCGGCTGCGTTGCATTGTGTGATGGGACCTGGGTCTTATAACAGCTTCATTTTTCCTTATTTAGCATTGTGCTGTTTGTTTTATGCACTGGTATTCTTGGGAGGAAACCCGTTCCGTGTTATACGGCGTGGTCCCTTGATTTACCTAATGATTTAAAATAAAGATTAATAACTGTTTTAGTTCTCACACCAGTCACATGACTGACCTGGAGTTTATTGTTTTAACCTAAACTCTGGGTGCCCTTATTTTGACACGGGCAGCTAGTAGTTTTGGTTTTGCAGATTTATGTTCACAGGATCCTGGTTTACAGCTGGAATGATATCCGGAAAGCTTTGTATCCGTATATCTCTTCTAGTTGTGTATTGTATTATTTTCCGCTGCCATGTATTTAAATGTAATTTAAATCTCTGATATTTCTGTGTAATATTCATTTATACTCTGTATATTCTTGTAATCTGATGCATTGTTGTAATATACAATGAAATGTTCTTCTGTATGCGTTCTGTTTTGTCTTGTCCTCAAACGATCGGGCGTTTCGAACGGCCTGGATCGGTTTAGCGACTGGTTCGGACTGAGCGAAATTCCTTGCCGTCACATTTGGTATCAGAGCTTTGGTTTACAAAGCTTAGAGAACAAGACACATTAGAACCATACGAAAGAATTCATCAGATATTGGATTAGTAATATCCAATTAGAATGACTCGTTAGAGATGGGATCAGTAGTATCTTAGAACGAGTGTGAAGAGTAAATTTTTAAAGTGAAAACAAATTTTTGTTTTGAAAATTTAAATCAATTATTCGTATTTGATTATCTATTTATATTGATGTGGACAATCCAGTATATATAGATTTTGCGTATACGTCTGATCCGCGTGTATTCGAAATTTTAATATACTGGATAGATATAGGATCACACTCTAGTCGCTCGGAGATGATTCAGATGATGAGGCCTCATCATCAGTGTTTATATTCGAGTGACGAAAGTGAGATTTCTATATATTTCCTATTGACTGGTGTGAGAACCAAAAAAATTAGATAGGGCCTATTGTTGTGATTTGGCATCAAAAACATGATTTTTGTATAGGTATCAAAATTATGAATTTGAAACGTTAAATTCACTAATTGATTGATGTTTGTGTTGTTTGTTTATTTGTTTGCTAATTTTTAGCCATTTAGCCTAATTGAATCACATATTGAATTATACTGAAAATTAGTCGCATTTGCTTGCATATACATGTATATCATTGAACAGGTCATAGCAAGGAGGCTAGAGCAGAGAATAAAATTTGTTTGCCCGACAAATAGGTACATGTTTACTACATAATTTACTGTTTTGTTTGGGTGATGATGATTTTATGAGCCTATTGGCTAGCCGCTTGGCTTTTTCTTTTTCTTTTTGAGATCTGAAGGACCGGGGAAGCTATTTGAAATTCCCCGATGCTCCCGGTGCAGGGGAGGTTTTGGCGAAATTTTTCAAAAATTTAGGGTGTTAGCCAAATTTTTGAAATTTTGAAAATTCTCAGAAACTAAAGAGTTGGAGAATAGAAGCCAGATCGAGCGTAGGGTTGATTTATCAAACCACTTTCGACTTTGTTCCTTTTCGGGGACGAAAAGTTTAAGTGGGGGAGATTGTAATAACCCGAAAATCTGGGCCAGTTTAAAATTTTTATTTTGGCAAATTTAAGCGAATTTTGATTATTTAAAATGAATTATTTTAAATAATATCGACGAGAAATTTATTTTGAATATAATTCGAACGTATATATTTATACGCGTCGTCGTTTGAATATAAATATTTATATATAATTATAAATAGAATTGAAAATGGCGCGGTAGTTCGATAATTCGATTTCAAACTTCAATTGAATGTACCGGGTGCAAAACAATCCGGATTTTAGTGAAACCAAAAACATTAGTATCTAATTGATAATATCTTTCCAACGAATCTGAAAAATTGAGGTTTCATAGCGGGAATCAAAAGATATGTCCAGTTGAAAATTCTGAATAGTCGCTATGGAATTCAGGCCCTTAAAAATGGGAATTTTGCAAACGACCTCGGATTTCGATGAAACCAGTTTTGTTGGGTCCGGGATGTAAAGTTATTGCTAGGTTTCAAATTTCATAATTTTTCGATTCAATATGTGAGCGTGGCAAAGGAAAACGCGTTTGGCCAGTTTTAGTTGATTTTAATCGACTGGAAATTGGCCATTTTTCAAACGATCTCAGAATTAGACGAAACTAGTTTTGTTAGGACCGTATCGTCAATACGAAGCTAGAAAATATTTTTCGGGAATTTTTCGAGTTGGTATGTGACCCCGGTAATTTGAAATGTACGTTTAAAATTCAATATAGTGATTTAAATGTAAATTTAACGGAAACTGATTCAAACGATCGAATCAGCCTGCGATACATATCCCATTGGGTTCGGAATGGGGGTAAAACGCTATGGACGACAGGCGGTGGGCCTCGTTTAGAGGTCGTATGTAAAAGTCAACATTTTGAAATTAAAATAATAAAAAATAAAATATGAAAAAAAAAAATTCTCTTTCCTCCCTTAACTTCTCTCTGGCCCCCCCAGCTTTCGTTCATTTTCAATTCGAAAAAAAAAAGAAAAAAGAAAAAAAACGTTGACCCATCGCGATGCTTCTCGGATCCCCGCACCCACCGCCGATCAACCCCCTCCCGCTGCCCTGCCCAGCCGCCGATCGACGGCGCCTCTTCTTCCCCGAACCCCCTCCCTCCCTCCACGTCTGATTCGAGAGCCCCTCCCCCCAGCGAACCATCGACGACGCAGCCCCCCCCATCCATCGAAACCCTAGCGCCGCCACCCCCTGGAAGCCAGTGCCGCCGACGTCTCCAACCCCCCCCTTCTTCGCCGCACAGTGAGTTTATATTTTTATTTTATTTTTATTTTAATTCTGATTTTATTTTCGTAGAAAAGAACACTGTTTTTTTTTTTCAGTTTAAATACTGTTTGTTTTTTTTAGTTTTAAAACCGATTTTAAAAAAAACATTTAAAACTGATTTTATTTTAAGATTTTAAATAGAAAAAGATTTGAATTTTAAATGGAAAAAGATTAGAACTTTAAAAGGTGAAAAGGTCGTATTTTGAAATGTGAGAAGATCGTATTTTTATATAGTTGATTTACAGAAAAGATAGGATTTTTATTTAAATAAAAATATGATTTTTATATATTGAACTTCGAAATAAAAATATGATTTTTATATATTGAACTTCGAAATAAAAATATGATTTTTATATATTGAACTTCGAAATAAAAATATGATTTTTATATATTGAACTTCGAAATAAAAATATGATTTTTATATGTAGTGGCTACAGCAACGAAGCTGACGAAGATGCGATAGCGATGAAGATTTCTATCAATGAAGTGAAGTGGAGCTAGGATAGCTATTTGTGAGAATTTCTCACCTTTCAATTTCTTTTCTAGTTATATATATATATACTAGGATGCAGACGGTGCTTAGTAGCACCCGACACAATCGTCCACAGACCATGGACTTGTTTGTTTGGTTGCATAGATTAGTTAGATTATTTGATTGAAATTGAATTGTTTGGTGAAATTAAATGGATTGATTGATATGTGAATGGCGTGGGCCTTCACTAGACCGGGGATAAGGCTAGGCCTTGTCCCGTTTCTAGTATCGTGCCGTTATGCCGCCGAAATTTTCTAAAATAATTTAGAAAAATAAAAATATCATTTTATCTATAGAATGAACTGAATAGAAATTCATAAGTTAAAATAAAATTTTTTATCGTTAAAAATATAATTTTTAACGTGAATGTGAATAAATCAATATTCATTTACAAACCAGACGGTTTGTTTATGTGCACCTATTTGAAGGACGTTAATTGGGTCGATAAATTTTACACATCGCCCAACTGCACAAATAAAATCTGTGTTTGTTTGTTTGAAACCCCACACGGGTGTTGGGATGAAATTTGAAGTTCACTCATCCTGATTGATTAAATATGTCGATCGATGGATTGACAGGCTGTTATAAGCGTTAGATATCTATATTTGATGCTTATACAGTGTAGTGCACTTTGGTTGATGGTTGATTATTTTGCAGTGCTATGGAAATTGGTTGGGCCTCATTCCAGTTTTAAAATAGAAATATTTGAAATAGAAATATTCAAAATGGAATATTTGAAAATATCAATATATGAAGCCGTGTTGATTAGATTGACGCCATTTTGACATGAACGATATTTATATCGATTTTATTCATTTTATAATGAATATCGAAAGTGATTTCAAAATCTGATATTTTGAAAAGAATTGATTGTAAATGAATTCGAATTGGAATTGGAATTGAATTGAAAACGATTTCGAAATGAATTGAATTGAAAACGATTTCGAAATGAATTGAATTGAAAACGATTTCGAAATGAATTGAATTGAAAACGATTTCGAAATGAATTGAATTGAAAACGATTTCGAAATGAATTGAATTGAAAACGAATTCAAATTGAATTGAAAGTGAATTGAAATGAATTCAAATTAAATTGAAATTTGAATTGAATAGAAATGAATTTTAAAACGAATTTATAGAGAAGGATTCAATTTTGATTTGAATTGAAGTGGAAGTTGAAATTGCTTTTGAAACGTATTTAAAACTATTTATATAATTCGTTTTAAATAGAAATCGACGATATATATATTATATATATTATATATATAATATAATGGCCTGAATAGAACGCGCCGCGCCGCGTCAGTTCGTGAATTTCGACCATTCATTTCAAACGGACGTTACGGGAGATCCGACCGTCCGATTCTCCTAAAACCGGAACCGTTGGGTTCGTATCGAAAAGAGCTTTCTAGCGAATGTTAGAAATTAGAAATCTAACGGTTGGATTTGGAATTATGTCCAAATCAAATTTGAAAAAGGTCGCTGTAAGTGCAGTTCGATGGCCGTTGATGGAAATCGACTGTACGGGCCTTGATAAAATTATTAAAAATAGTAATAATTTGTGTAAAATCATAAGAAATGATTTGGAAAGATTTGGGATGAAAAACTTCATGTTTGAAAAGATAAAAATAGATTTTTATCGAAATGAACTGGTTTTGAACTAGAATTATAATTCTATTTATTTTTAAATAAATAAATTGAATTTAAAAAGGGTTTTAAAAATAACCAGAATATCCAATGATTGCATTGGAGTGGATTTGAACCGAAATTGTCTTCGGAATATTTCGATGTTGGAATTCGTGATTATACAGGTGTTGTTATGGAAATTTGAAAGATATATATTTATATCGTTATTTCCAATACGACATTTGTTAGTCGTAGAATTTGATATTGAATATAAGCCGATATATTTTCTATTCAGAGCCTTATATTGAATATCAAATGCGATTTGGGTTTGTCGTGAATGGTGTCTTCACTAACACTGTTCTTGAACCCAGTTGAGAAAAGATTAAATCTTTTTATTTAGATTTAATGAAGTGTACCAATTTAATAACATTTAATTGGAATTGAATCGATATTGATTTTTGGGTTTATCGTGGACAGTGTTTTAAATAACACTCGTTCTTTAACCCGATGATTAATGAATGTGATTTTGGGTTTATCGTGGACCGTGTTTTTAAATGACACTGATTCTTTAACCCAGTCAACGATTAAAACTAAGTGGAGTTTTAATGAATCTTTAATTAGATTGAAATGGTCGAGAATGGAGTATCACCAGTTTTGCTCCAGGCGATAGTTAAATCTTTAATTAGATTTGAACGTGAAATGGTAATTGAATTTACCGATAACACTGTGGTGTTAGATATGAAGTATTACCAGTTTTACTTCATGGGATGAATAGGTTGGGATTGGGAAATTAAAACAAATAATTACTTCGGTAAATTTCGTTAATCCCGACTAGTTTGAATTGATATTCAAAAGTAGATTAAAGAATAAATTAAAGAATTTATCTTTGATAAAATTGATGGGAACCTTTCCCTATGAATGTGAAATTTAGAAACTAACTGTCGGTTAGTTAAGCAGAATGGTTTTCTGGATATTGATCTGATGTTGGTTTCGGCCTTCGGGGTTAATATTTGGGGAATTATTCTCTTGATTAATTTACGGTTAGTGACTAATGAATTGGAATGAGGCGTATGTTGTGTTTGTGTAACACTCATTTAAAATATACGCGAGTTATTCAGAAAGACCGGGTTTATCCCATTCTGAATAACTGATACGACGATAAGTCGAAGATGAAGACGATGGTCGAAGACCGGAGGTCTTCACGTCGTTTGGGTAATTACTGATGATCTTGATTGGGCTGTACACCCAAGAAGATGGAAACAGTTAGTGATCGTCCAGACGTACTTGGAGATCGATGGATATGCGGGGTACTAGGTGCCTCCGGTTTCGTTCAGACCCAGAACGGACTTGTAAATGGACTGCGTGTCTGACATTGGATTTTAGTCTGTGTGTTTGATTTCTATTAAATATATATCTGTTTGGCGGCGGAGAATTTATTCTCTTGCTTAACGCCCTTCTCTGAGACGTACGAGCTCAGGGGTTATATATTGATGGATATCAAACGCATGGAGTGAATTGCCTGTGTGGCATGCCTAAGTGGCAAAGGATCAGGGCTTCTGTTGAAAAGCAAAGTCTTGTGGTTGATGATCAAAGCACGGCCTTAGTGGCATAGCTTTGTGTAACGTTGATTCGCGAGCTTCACACCCGGTATGAACCAAAAACGGGAGACGGACATCAGGGAGGACTTGCGTTTCTTTCTAGCTAAAAGTGGCGTCAGTGGTTTTACACGCCCTGACGAGTTTGACTTATGTGGTTGTTGCTGTTGCGAGGCGCCTCGGTTAGATCGGACGATCCGGGTCCGATGGAGCCATTCGTTGGCTCATTTACGCCCCAAAGGGCGGAGAGACGTAGTGTTTAGGCATAATAATCCACATCGGTGGACCGGCCCTGACGATCCAAGGCCCACCTGAGTCTGGGACCTGAGACATGGGCTAGATTGTCTCGAATCGGTTGAGGACTATCTTTTGCCTCGGTTCATAGACGGAAATCCAATTTCCAAATACGTGACTTGGCGGTTTTATTTGTAAACCTATATATGGCGACATAGTGGCACGGGACGCTCATGCCGCCTATGATTGATACTTATGATTTGAAGTTGTTTTATACACTATGCACTGACTATAGTATCAAACGATTTGTTTTAACCGTATCAAGCATTCTTTGGCTGTTATAAGGGAAAACCCTATCCTCGGCTGCGTTGCATTGTGTGATGGGACCTGGGTCTTATAACAGCTTCATTTTTCCTTATTTAGCATTGCGCTGTTTGTTTTATGCACTGGTATTCTTGGGAGGAAACCCGTTCCGTGTTATACGGCGTGGTCCCTTGATTTACCTAATGATTTAAAATAAAGATTAATAACTGTTTTAGTTCTCACACCAGTCACATGACTGACCTGGAGTTTATTGTTTTAACCTAAACTCTGGGTGCCCTTATTTTGACACGGGCAGCTAGTAGTTTTGGTTTTGCAGATTTATGTTCACAGGATCCTGGTTTACAGCTGGAATGATATCCAGAAAGCTTTGTATCCGTATATCTCTTCTAGTTGTGTATTGTATTATTTTCCGCTGCCATGTATTTAAATGTAATTTAAATCTCTGATATTTCTGTGTAATATTCATTTATACTCTGTATATTCTTGTAATCTGATGCATTGTTGTAATATATAATGAAATGTTCTTCTGTATGCGTTCTGTTTTGTCTTGTCCTCAAACGATAGGGCGTTTCGAACGGCCTGGATCGGTTTAGCGACTGGTTCGGACTGAGCGAAATTCCTTGCCGTCACAGTCCTGCCCCAAGAGAGTCGCCCTCAAACATTCTCGAGGATATAGATCCCAGAAAGGATAAAGAACCCGGGGACAGGAAGGCAACTCCCAACGAAATAACAATAGATATACCCATTGATGAAACAGACTCAACAAAAGTACTAAAGATCGGCTCGCAATTAGATCCAGTTCGAGCGAGGGAATTGGCCGATTTCTTAAAGGCGAATCTAGATGTGTTTTCCTGGACTCACGCTGACATGAATGGAATTTCGCCTACTATCATGAGCCACTCTTTGTGTATTAATCCAAAGCACCCACCAGTCAAGCAGAAAAGACGGATGTTAGGCCCAGAGTGTTCAGCAGCTTCAAAAGAAGAAGTAGAGAAATTAAAAGATAATGGATTCATTAAGGATTCGAAATATCCCGATAGGATATCGAATCCTGTCCTGGTCAAAAAGTCAAATGGGAAGTGGCGAACATGTATCGAATTTTCTGATTTGAACAAGGCTTGCCTGAAGGATAGCTTTCCTCTCCCAAGAATTGATCAGTTGGTAGATTCGACGGCCGGGCATGAGCTCTTATCTTTTATGGACGCTTATTTCGGGTACAATCAAATTCCCATGCACATACCAGATCAAGAGCATACAAGCTTGATCACAGACTTGAAGTTATATTGTTACGTGGTAATGCCATTTGGATTAAAGAATGCAGAAGCCACATATCAACGTCTAGTCAACCGCATGTTTTACAATCACATCGGGAAGACCATAGAGGTTTACGTGGACGACATGCTTGTGAAGTCTAAATTGTCTTCCGATCATACAAGAGACTTAGATGAAATGTTTAATATTCTTCGAAGGTATAGGATGAAGTTAAACCCCCTAAAATGTTCATTTGGGGTCGCATCTGGAAAATTCCCGGGGTTTATTGTGAGTTCTCGAGGAATTGAGATAAATCCTAACCAAATAGCAGTAATAAGGGACATTGAAGAACCACGCAAGATCAAAGACGCTCAAAGCTTGGCCGGAAAAGTTGCTACATTGACTAGGTTTATTTCCAAAGCTACAGATATATGTGTACCTTTCTTTGATCTCATAAAATAGGGAAAGCAAAATTTTGAGTGGACTCCCGACTGTGTGGAGGCGTTCCGGAATCTATTAGACTTCTTAGAAAAGCATCCAATATTATCAAAGCCTGTGGAACATGAGGATTTGTTTATCCACTTGGCGATATCATCTCACGCCGTCAGTACGGCATTAGTACGCGAAGAGAATAAAGTCCAGAAAGCTGTATTTTACGTAAGCAAAAAACTAGCTTCTGCAGAACATAATTATCCGAAGATAGAAAAGCTTGCTTATAGCCTCCTGATTGCTTCCCGCAAACTTCGCCAATATTTCTAGGCACACCCGATAGTTGTATATAACGATCAACCTTTGAGACAAGTGTTGCAAAAACCCGAAGCATCTGTGTAACACCCCGTATGTTGAATAACTTGTTTTGATATAAATCAGGGCAGAATTAAATTTTAAAATCTGAATCGGGGGAAACGGGCTATGCCATTGCGTTCGTTTCGAAAATCGGAGTCCGTATGACCAAGTTAAGGCCCGAAGAAGTTTTCAGAAAATTCAAAACAGATTTCAGAAGAGGCGGGAAAATTCCCGCCAGACAGAGGGTGTCGACACTAGGGTCGACATGGGTGTCGACCCCCCCCAAGGGGTCGACCCATGTGTCGACCCAGGGGTCGACCTATGTGTCGACCAGGGGTCGACCCCCCCTGTCGGCCAGTTTGGCTGGGTGCACTATTTTGGCTTTTGGGCTGTGCTTGATGGCTTGTGACGAAATCTGACGGCTCTAAACTAAATTAGGGTTAATCTAAGGGCCTAAACTACATCCTAATTCTATAAATACACCCTAAGACTACCCTAATTCATACTAAAAATAGATACAACGTCGTTATGCCGTCAAAATGCATCTTGAAGGAGCCTCCATCAAATTGTAGAGGAAGATAGCTTGTCAAATCAACTTCTAATCAACTCCAGCAACTTAATCTTCTTCATAGGAGTTCTAATCAACAAGTTGTGAGTTTCTATGCCTTTAGCAAGCAATTGCTAAACTAATTATGATAGGATATAATGAGGTTATGGTTATGTATGTGGATCAATGCAAGTTATGTTATCATATGCTATGTGTTTATGATGTTATGCAAGTTATGCAAGTCATATGCTATGTGTTTATGATGTTATGCAAGTTATGCAAGTCATATTCTATGTGTTTATGATGTTATGCAAGTTATGCAAGTCATATGCTATGCGTTCATGATGTTATGCAAGTTATGCAAGTCATATGCTATGAGTTCATGATGCTAGTTGTGCAAGTTTTATGCTATATGTTCATGATGCTAGTTATGCAAGTTTTATGCTATGTGCTCATGATGCTAGTTATGCAAATCACTATGATAAACATTGATCCATTATGACACCATGTTATGCAAGTTTGGTGTTTGATTATATGCAAGTTCATATATGACATGTTATGCAAGTTTGGTGTTTGATTATATGCAAGTAACATGTGCAAGTTTACACCTTTATGTGATATGCATACATATGCAAGTTAACACCTTTATATGTCACACACACACACACACATATATATATATATATGCAAGTTTACCCCTTTGTATGACATAAGTAACTTATGCAAGTTACCCTCTTTATGACATATGTGATTCATGCAAGTTGGGTTGATTATTTATGCTAGTTGGGTTTGATGCTATGGTCATATATACAAGTTGACACCTTTAAAACCCATGTTGAGGCTAATGTTATGCCAAGTTGAACCCATTCTATTTGTGATGAATCTTCCCTTTTAAGTATGTCATGTTAGCGTATTACGTGGGAAACGATGGGGTTAATATTCATGTTAACAAAATTGTGATGAAATTGGTATGATGTTGCATAGCATAAGTGGATGGACATAATTGAGTCAATTATGTACATCATTAAATTGGAATTAATTAGGGAAATTAATTCAAAATATGGGGGTGATTAATTAGGTGTAATTAATCGACTAAGACACGAGGTTGGACCCTTTTGTAGCATAAGACTGCCCGGAACCGACCGGCAAATCCAGCGGCTACAAATGATTGGCCCAATGTGAGAGGTCTTAGGCATAAACTAAATACGTGACAAGTGTAAAGACACGAGGTTAGACTCGGTTATGGCGTAAGGCTGCCCGGACCCGACAGACAAATCCAGCTGCCATAAAAGATAGTCTAATGTGAGAGGTCTTTACAATGGTTACGTTCTTAATCAATTTAGAAACACTTAACCAGATAAGCATGTAGTGGGGCATGAGGGGTTAAGTTGGTTCCTTGGGTGGCATGTGGAAATCAAGTAAGTGCCTTGGGTGGCATGTGGAAATCTAGTGGGTTGCCTTGGGTGGCAATAGAAAATACGATTATAATACTTAACCAATTGGAAACATGTAATTAAACTTGATTAAAGGGTTAAGTGGGATGCACTAGAAAAAGGGACAAGCTTAGGTGGGTTGCTTATGGGGGCCCATTTCAACCAGTAACCCATATGTATCTTATTGGGCTCGACCCATGTCGAGGACGGGACACGCGTACTGGGTTTGACTATAAGAGGCCAAAATGGGTTAGCGGTGGCAACGCAAGTCCAACGGGTTTCATATGCGTGTGTGGACCCGGGCTGGTAGGTAAGACGTTGTTGCATCGTGTAGGTATAAGCCGTGCACCGTTGGTTGTATCGGGTTGCCACTTTGGGGAGTGATACACCCCACTGTGGGGCCAGCACGGGTATCTACGTTAGGGAGTCGATCGCTTGGGGGGTAGTGGGTACACCTAGTGGAGATAGGGGCAGACGACACCTATGTGGCCAGCTAGCGGTACAAGAAACTACTAGTTATATTTTCTAAGTCCTTGGGTGGGATCAACCTTTAAATAGGAATGACTGGTGTGGTGCAGTGTAGTAATTACCCTTGGGTGGGTAGATGCGTCTTTACCGTTATCTTAGTTCATACTATGTCTAGTTGGCTGCTTAGTGTAGTCATTTATCCCCAGTCATCACCGTACCAAGTTTATATCATACCCTAATTACTTTAATGATTGTATTGTTAAAGTTATAGGGCTCACTCAGACTTATGTCTGACCCCGTTGTTTTTATCTTTTTCCCAACCCTCAGGTTCTCAGAGTGGGCCTAGCACTAGTGGGCTTTGATTAGATTTCTTTATCTATCTTTTGGAGCTTGGACCGTGATGTAAAGCCCAACTTATCTTTTATATTATGGCTATTAGTTATGTAGTGGGATTATGTACTTATGTTTTATCAGGATGGATATTTAGTACTTGACTCTTGTTTTAGTTGGTTTTGATATGTAACCAAACATGTTTATCTTCTGCTGCAATGAAATGATGTTTTAGATTTCAAGTATTATTTATATCTGTCTTGTTGTAATTTTTCTGTTCTATATTCACTTAAAATACTCCACCGAAGTTAAGGCATTCCCTTAGTGAGTGACCTTAGCGGGTGTGGGGTGTTACACGTGGTATCAGAGCTGAAGGTTACCGGAACAGATAAAATTTTTAGAAAACTATTTTTCTAAAAACATTTTTGGAAGAAGTATTTTCAAAAACATGTCTTTTAAGAGAAAATTTTTTGAAAGAAAAGCATAATCCCCAATAGCCATATCTTTATCTTTCGAATTCTCCGTTTTGAATCTTTCCTTTTTCGTTTCAGCATGGCTGAAGATTTTAACTTTCCGGAGGGTGTGACGATACCAGTATGGTATAGGAGATTGATGGAGGCTAGGGCCACCGTTGCGGGTCCAGCAAATGTTCCTCCACCAAAAGTTGCACCCGATCTTCCTCCTCCTCCTCCTCGCACGGATACTTTTGCTAAGACTTGCAAGGAATTTAAGGCTATGGGAGGGAAACCTTTTCAAGGATCAGAAACTTTTGTGGAAGCCAGAGATTGGCTTAAGGAGGTGGAAGAGTTGATAGATATCTTTGAGATGGAAGAAGAAAAGAAAGTCAAGTTAGCCGCTTGGTTAATGAAGGGAGAGGCCTCGTTCTGGTGGGAGGTCACTAATGGAGAGCGCCCTGTTGACTCTTGGGCGGATTTTAGGCAAAGGTTTGTAGCAAAGGTTCTTTCAAGGGCGGAAGAAAATCTGTATATGGAAAGGTTCTTGACTCTAAAGCAAGGAAACCTATCAGTAAAGGAATATGTCAACAAGTTTAATCAGCTAGTAAGATTTGGCATAGACATGGTGAATACACCGGAGAAGAAGGCTTTGAGATTCGTTAAGGGCTTGAATGAACCAATGCATGGATTGGCTATGACTCACATCCCTATGGGGGACACCTTTGAGAAGCTAGTAGACATGGCACTCATGCATAAGGAAGAGAAGGGTCCCAATGCTAATAAGGCACCCGAGAAGAAAGGAGATCAGAAGAGACCTCAACAGCAACAACAAAACAAGGGTGGGAAAGGCAACGGTGGCAAGGGAAAGAAGAAGTGCTTCAATTGTGGGACACCAGGCCACCTAAGCAAAGATTGTCGGAAGAAGAAGAAGACGGGTTGCTTCCACTGTGGCGAAGCAGGGCATCAAGTGAAGGACGGCCCTAGGAAGGGGCAGAGGACGGGATCTACCTCAGGGGGACAGGTGCAAGCTCTTATGGCACCAGGTCAGGCAAGGGGGCAAGTTCAGGCTCTCGCGGTTCCACCGATTCAGGAAAGAGGTAGAACTATTTCCGTTGAAAGTCTGATTTTTCTGTTTGATCATCCTGTCCGTACTTTGTTTGACTCTGGCGCATCGCATTCGTTTATCTCATCATCATTAGTTGAGTCACTGCACTTAGACACCAGTCTAGTAGATGATCCCTTGGTTGGTTCAAACCCAATTGAGGGCTCCAGTTATTTGTCCATGATATGTTTGGGTTTGAAGATTTCCATACTTAGCGTTGAGTTTAGATGTGATGCTTTTGTTTTTGGCTTCACGGGCTATGGGTTGATTTTGGGCATGGACTGGTTATCCAGTAATGGTGCCGTTCTTGATTGTGAAAGGAGAGTTGTTAGGCTCATGACCCGCTTGGGTAACACTCTCGAGATCTCTTGTAATCCCATGGATTCTGTTATGCTAAGTTATCTTGAATCGATTGATGCTTCGGTCGAGAGTTTGCGATCAGTTAGAGTGGTCCGGGAATACTCAGATGTGTTTGAGGAGGTGAAGGGCTTACCTTAGAAGCGGGAGATAGACTTCTAAATATATCTGGTGGACAATCCTAAGCCAGTATCTTTGCCAGTGCGCCACATGGCTCCTCGTGAGAGGAGAGAACTCCATAAGCAAGTAGGGGAGTTGCTTGAGAAGGGGTTCATAAGACGAAGTATATCGGAGTGGGGTGCTCCAGTAGTTTTTGCCACGAAGGCGAATGGGTCCCTCAGACTTTGTGTAGACCATAGAGAACTCAACAAGCTCACAAAGAAGAATAAACACCCATTGCCGAGGATCGATGATCTCTTTGATCAGTTGGTTGGCGCCTCAGTGTTTTCGCAGTTGGACTTGGCCTCGGGGTTTCATCAGTTGAGAGTGGCTGAGGATAGCATAGACAAGACTGCCTTTAGGACTCCGGATGGTTTCTATGAGTGGCTTGTGATGCCATTTGGTTTGACGAACACCCCTGCATACTTTGTTGATTTGATGAGTAGGGTGTTCAGGGAGTACCTTAATAAGTTCGTGGTGGTCTTTGTGGATGACATCTTAGTCTTTTCTAAGAGTGAAGAAGAGCATGCCCTACATCTTAGGGAAGTATTAGAGACTCTTTGAGCGCATAGCCTTAAGGCTAAATTCTCTAAATGTCACTTTTGGAGGAAGGAAGTGCGGATGATAGGGCACGTGGTCTCTAAGGAAGGGATAGCTGTGGATCCCGCGAAGGTAGTATCCATCCAGGATTGGAAGGTTCCGAAGAGTGCTACCGAGGTGAGGAGTTCCTTGGGATTGGCTGGCTACTATAGGAAGTTTATCAAGGACTTCGCGAAGATATCAGCCCCATTAACTCGCTTGACAAAGAAGAATCTAGTCTTCGCATGGGACGTAGATTGTGATGATGCGTTCCAACGGTTAAAGAGAGCTTTAACCACAGCTCCAGTCTTAGTGTTGCCAGATGGGAGTAAGCCATTTGTTGTTTATACCGATGCTTGTGGGACAGGACTAGGCGCAGTCTTAATGCAAGAGGGAAGGGTAATAGCCTATGGGGGAAGGCAGTTGAGAAAGCATGAGAAAAATTACCCTACCCATGATTTAGAGTTGGCCGCTATTGTTTTTGCGCTTAAGACTTGGCGCCATTATCTTCTTGGAGAGAGGTTCGAATTGTTCACTGACCACAAATCATTGAAGTACTTGTTTTCTCAGAAGGATTTGAACTTGAGACAGCAAAGGTGGATGGAGTTCTTAGCATCCTATGATTTCGAGATAGCGTATACCCCTGGCAAGGGTAACGTTGTGCCAGACACCTTAAGCAGAAAAAGGTTGTCCTTGAGTCCATTGTTCGTGGAACGAAGAAGCTTGGAATTTATCTCGATGTTTGATTTCAGACCTTCCGTTGACTTTATACCCGGTTTGCTAGCATCCTTAGAGGTCATACCTACTCTTTTGGGACGGATTGGCGAGGCACAGCGGGATGACCCACAGTTGGTTGAGTTAGTAGAGAAGCTCATAAGGGGGGAGTCGTCCAGCCATTTGAGTAGGTACAGCCTAGACGATAGGGGGTGGTTGCGTAGAGACGATAGACTTTGTGTACCGTAAGACGAGGGTTTGAGGAAGGCTATACTAGATGATGCGCATCGTTCGAAGATGACCATTCATCCCGGTAGGGACAAGATGTACAAAGACATGAAGCGAGTTTTCTTTTGGGCTGGTATGAAGAAAGATGTGGCCGAGTATGTCGCTAGATATTTGGTGTGCCAATAAGTGAAAGCGGAGCAAAAGAAACCTGGTGGGTTGCTTCACCCATTGGAAGTTCCGCAATGGAAGTGGGATAGCGTCTCGATGGATTTTACTGATGGGTTACCGAGATCGAGGAAGGGTAATACGGGAATTTGGTTCGTGGTAGACAGACTTACTAAGAGCGCCCATTTCATACCCGTGAAGAGCAAGAGGATTGCTCCATGGCTAGCTTCAGTTTACCTTCGAGAGATAGTTCGATTGCATGGGGTACTTTCTAGCATAGTGAGTGATCGAGATCCTATCTTCACTAGTGAGTTTTGGAAAAGTTTGCAGGAGGCGGTAGGGACTTAGTTGTGTTTGAGCACTGCATATCATCCTCAGACGGACGGCCAGACCGAGAGGGTGAATCGTGTTCTAGAAGACCTTTTGAGGCTATGTATCTTAGATTTTGGAGGTACATGGGAAGATCATCTTCCATTGGTGGAGTTCGCGTATAATAACAGCTTTCAGTTTAGTATTGGTATGGCTCCTTTCGAAGCTCTTTATGGAAGGCCTTGTCGATCACCTACATGTTGGTGGGAATCTACGGATAAGATCTTGCTTGGGCCTGATATGGTTAGAGAGACTTCGGAAAAGATTGATTTGATTCGAAGAAGGATGAAAGCAGCGCAAGATAGGCAGAAATCCGACGCGGATAAGAGGAGGACGGATCTGGAGTTTGACGTTGGGGACATGGTCTTTGTCAAAGTATCTCCATTACGGAATGTTGTTCGCTTTGGGTCCGTTGGGAAGTTAGCACCCAGATTTGTAGGACCGTTTCCTATTAAGGAAAGGATTGGACGGATGGCATATAGAGTGGATTTACCTGAGAGACTTAGTGGGGTACATGACGTATTCCATGTGTCACATTTGAGGAGGTGCCTACATGAGACCGCAGATGTGGTAGAGCCGAGCTTGCTTAGAGAAGTGGAGGTAGAGCGTGATACGACTATTCGACGAGCTCCTACCCGCATCCTTGGGTCAGAGATTAGGAAGTTGAGAAACAGAGAGGTTCGACTAGTCAAAGTGCAATGGGGAGAGGATGAGAGCAATGCTACTTGGGAGACAGAAGCGAAGATTCGTTCACTGTACCCATTCCTTTTTGAGGGTATGTCTTTTAACTTCTCCTTTATCGTTTGTCTAGTACTTATCTTTAGTATGTCCTCTCATTAGTACCTTTGACCTTTAGATAGGGTAAACCTGTGGTTGAAACATGTGTTTGAGACATGTTATGATTGATGGATGTGCGTGGATGCAAGTGTTTTCTAGTGGTTGCTCGTGGATGCATATACACACACTTTAGACACTAGATCGGCTCAGTCACTTCATATTGCTTATTGCATACAATTGTGTGTAGGTAGCTATTAATGGATGTATAATGGTTGTGTTGTCATATGGATGATGCATTTTGGTGTATGGTTGTGCACACATGTAGTAATAGTATGTGTCGATAGGATTCTTTCGCATACATATTGGATGCATGGCACTATCATGGTTTGCATTAAGGAGGTCAACTGAATCAGTAGACCGCCTAATTTTGCATTAGTATACGGACTTATACACACACTTTTTGCATATGTTCATACAGCATTAGAAACTTTAAGGACAATGGATGCCAGTGTTTGATGGCTTGAGTAGATGGTTGTTTGGTTGGTAGGATACGTTCTTCTTGACTTAGAGATTTCGGGGACGAAATCCTTTAAATAGGGGAGAATGTAACACCCCGTATGTTGAATAACTTGTTTTGATATAAATCAGGGCAGAATTAAATTTTAAAATCTGAATCGGGGGAAACGGGCTATGCCATTGCGTTTGTCTCGGAAAAAATACGCGAAATAGAGTCCGAGTTTTCGAAAATCGGAGTCCGTATGACCCAGTTAAGGCCCGAAGAAGTTTTCAGAAAATTCAAAACAGATTTCAGAAGAGGCGGGAAAATTACCGCCAGACAGAGGGTGTCGACACTAGGGTCGACATGGGTGTCGACCCCCCCAAGGGGTCGACCCATGTGTCGACCCAGGGGTCGACCCCCCCGTCGGCCAGTTTGGCTGGGTGCACTATTTTGGCTTTTGGGCTGTGCTTGATGGCTTGTGACGAAATCTGACGGCTCTAAACTAAATTAGGGTTAATCTAAGGGCCTAAACTACATCCTAATTCTATAAATACACCCTAAGACTACCCTAATTCATACTAAAAATAGATACAACGTCGTTATACCGTCAAAATTCAACTTGGAGGAGCCTCCATCAAATTGTAGAGGAAGATAGCTTCTCAAATCAACTTCTAATCAACTCTAGCAACTTAATCTTCTTCATAGGAGTGCTAATCAACAAGTTGTGAGTTTCTATGCCTTTAGCAAGCAATTGCTAAACTAATTATGATAGGATATAATGAGGTTATGGTTATGTATGTGGATCAATGCAAGTTATGTTATCATATGCTATGTGTTTATGATGTTATGCAAGTTATGAAAGTCATATGCTATGTGTTTATGATGTTATGCAAGTTATGCAAGTCATATTCTATGTGTTTATGATGTTATGCAAGTTATGCAAGTCATATGCTATGCGTTCATGATGTTATGCAAGTTATGCAAGTCATATGCTATGAGTTCATGATGCTAGTAGTGCAAGTTTTATGCTATATGTTCATGATGCTAGTTATGCAAGTTTTATGCTATGTGCTCATGATGCCAGTTATGCAAATCACGATGATAAACATTGATCCATTATGACACCATGTTATGCAAGTTTGGTGTTTAATTATATGCAAGTTCATATATGACATGTTATGCAAGTTTGGTGTTTGATTATATGCAAGTAACATGTGCAAGTTTACACCTTTGTGTGATATGCATACATATGAAAGTTAACACCTTTATATGTCACACATATATATGCAAGTTTACCCCTTTGTATGACATAAGTAACTTATGCAAGTTACCCTCTTTATGACATATGTGATTCATGCAAGTTGGGTTGATTATTAATGCAAGTTAGGTTTGATGCTATGGTCATATATACTAGTTGACACCTATAAAACCCATGTTGAGGCTAATGTTATGCCAAGTTGAACCCATTGTATTTGTGATGAATCTTCCCTTTTAAGTATGTCATGTTAGCGTATTACGTGGGAAACGATGGAGTTAATATTCATGTTAACAAAATTGTGATGAAATTGGTATGATGTTGCATACCATAAGTGGATGGACATAATTGAGTCAATTATGTACATCATTAAATTGGAATTAATTAGGGAAATTAATTCAATATATGGGGGTGATTAATTAGGTGTAATTAATCGACTAAGACACGAGGTTGGACCCTTTTGTAGCATAAGACTGCCCGGAACCGACCGGCAAATCCAGCGGCTACAAATGATTGGCCCAATGTGAGAGGTCATAGGCATAAACTAAATACGTGACAGGTGTAAAGACACGAGGTTAGACTCGGTTATGGCGTAAGGCTGCCCGGACTCGACAGGCAAATCCAACTGCCATAAAAGACAGTCTAATGTGAGAGGTCTTTACAAAGGTTACGTTCTTAATCAATTAAGAAACACTTAACCAGATAAGCATGTAGTGGGGGCATGAGGGGTTAAGTGGGTGCCTTGGGTGGCACGTGGAAATCAAGTAAGTGCCTTGGGTGGCATGTGGAAATCTAGTGGGTTGCCTTGGGTGGCAATAGAAAATACGATTAGAATACTTAACCAAGTGGAAACATGTAATTAAACATGATTAAAGGGTTAAGTGGGATGCACTAGAAAAAGGGACAAGCTTAGGTGGGTAGCTTGTGGGGACCCATTTTAACCAGTAACCCATATGTATCTTATTGGGCTCGACCCATGTCGAGGACGGGACACGCGTACTGGGTTTGACTATAAGAGGCCAAAATGGGTTAGCGGTGGCAACGCAAGTCCAACGGGTTTCATATGCGTGTGTGGACCCGTGCTGGTAGGTAAGACGTTGTTGCATCGTGTAGGTATAAGCCGTGCACCGTTAGTTGTATCGGGTTGCCACTTTGGGGAGTGATACACCCCACTGTGGGGCCAGCACGGGTACCTACGTTAGGGAGCCGATCGGTTGGGGAGTAGTGGGTACACCTAGTGGCGATAGGGGCAGACGACACCTATGTGGTCAGCTAGGGGTACAAGAAACTACTAGTTATATTTTCTAAGTCCTTGGGTGGGATCAACCTTTAAATAGGAATGACTGGTGTGGTGCAGTGTAGTAATTACCCTTGGGTGGGTAGATGCTTCTTTACCGTTATCTTAGTTCATACTATGTCTAGTTGGCTGCTTAGTGTAGTCATTTATCCCTAGTCATCACCGTACCAAGTTTATATCATACCCTAATTACTTTAATGTTTGTATTGTTAAAGTTATAGGGCTCACTCAGACTTATGTCTGACCCCGTTGTTTTTATCTTTTTTCCAACCCTCAGGTTCTCAGAGTGGGCCTAGCACTAGTGGGCTTTGATCAGATTGCTTTATCTATCTTTTGGAGCTTGGACCGTGATGTAAAGCCCAGCTTATCTTTTCTATTATGGCTATTAGTTATGTAGTAGGATTATGTACTTATGTTTTATCAGGATGGATATTTTGTACTTGACTCTTGTTTTAGTTGGTTTTGATATGTAACCAAACATGTTTATCTTCTGCTGCAATGAAATGATGTTTTAGATTTCAAGTATTATTTATATCTGTCTTGTTGTAATTTTTCTGTTCTATATTCACTTAAAATACTCCACTGAAGTTAAGGCATTCCCTTAGTGAGTGACCTTAGCGGGTGTGGGGTTTTACAATCGGGGCGGTTACTTAAATGGAATATTGAGCTGAGTCAATTTGATTTGAACTTCCAGCCATAAAGATCAATAAGGGGGCAAGCATTGGATGATTTTATAGATGAATTTACAATTTCTGAAGAGGAAACGGTGGTTGACAAGATAGTTACTTTGGATCGAGAGTTAGAGCTTAGTCCATGGACACTATATACGGACGGAGCCAAGAATGATCGAAAGTCCGGCGCCAGAGTTATTTTAAGAACTCCTGAAGGACGATTTATTTACTATGCAATATGGTTAGAGTTTGCTACTACTAGTAACGATTCCGAGTAAGAAGCCATGATTGTCGGGCTGAAACTCGCCAAAGATTTGGGAGTGAAGGCACTAGATATATATTACGATTCCAAGATAGTTGTATGCCAAGTTCGGGAAGAATTTGCTGCTAAAGGCCCTCGACTCATTACTTATATCAAAAAGGTAAAGGAGTTGTTGGGAAATTTGGAGCATTATAGCATAACACACATTCCAAGAGAAAAAAATCAGAAAGCAGATCGACTGGCGAAGGTAGCAAGTTCCGATAATCCTAAAGAAACTAAAATGGTCCCGATAGAGGTGTTGGAATCATCGAGTTTCGACCTAATGAAAACAGAGCTACCCTTGGAAATTGAACCAGAGAGAGAATCTTGGATGACATCGATTAAGAATTTTCTCAAGAATGGAACCCTCCCGTTGAAAAAAAGCGAAAGACGAGCTGTAAGACGCAAGGCTGCAAGATATGTTTTACAGGACGACGTCCATTATCGCCAAGGGTTTTCAATACCCTATTGCGGTGTATCGCACACGACGACATTAAACGTGTACTTCAAGAAGTTCATGAAGGTGAGTGTGGAGATCACACTGGGGCCAAACCCTAGCAAAGAAAGTATTACGGTACAGATATTTCTGGCCTACCGTGAATAAAGACGCGACTGATAATTCACGACGCTACGATAGATGTCAAAGATTGGCCAAAGTTCCCAGAGCGCCTCTGACCCAACTCAAGTCGATGGTAAGTCCATGGCCGTTAGCCATGTGGGGAATTGACATTATTGGAGTGTTACTTGTTGCCAGAGGAGGAGCTAAGTACGCGATCGTTGCCGTGGACTACTTCACAAAATGGGTGGAAGCTGAACCTTTAACAACCATCACGGCGAGTAAGGTGATCGGTTTTGTGGTCAGAAACATTATTTGTCGATTTGGGATAATGAAGACCATCGTAAATGATAATGGGACGCATTTTGACATCATCGAGTTCAGAAACTTCTGCCAGAAATTCATGATTGATAAACGATACACTGTAGTAGCTCACCCGCAGTCAAATGGCCAGGTCGAAGCCATAAACAGGGTCATTAAATCAATTCTGAAGAAGCGGTTGGAGCGGGCCAATGCTAGATGGGTAGACGAGTTGCCATTAGCTTTATGGGCCTAAAGGACAACCTTTAAGACGGCTACCGGCCATTCTCCCTATTCACTTTCCTTTGGGTCAGAAGCAGTGATCCCGGTAGAATTAGAAGTCCCCTCTCATCGAGTTGCGTATTATGATCCGATGACGAATAAATCACTCCTCCTAGAATCTCTTGATATGATTGAAGAAAAAAGATATGAAGCCGACTTACGTGCCTCGATACATCGACATCAAGTAGCACGTTATTATGACCGGAAAGTTCGCTTCAAAACCTTTGAACCAGGAGACCTAGTACTGAAATGAGTCTTCCCGCCTTCGACCCAATTGAGTCCAAAATGGGAAGGGCCATACACCATCCAACGGAAGCTTGATACAAGAGCATTCAAGCTAACGACCGTGGAAGGTGAGGAGATTCCCAGAGCCTGGAACGCTCAGCACTTATGACGACATCTGAACTAAATATGAAATGTCATCCTTTTTGTTTTCATAAGCTATGTAAAAAGGCACGACTTGCCTTAAAAAGTCTGTTTATATGAACAAAGGATTATGAAGTGGATGTAGGCTACGACTTAGCTAAACCACTATAAAAATATCGTGTGTCATTTACTTTTCTGCATTATTTATATCTTCAACAATAATTCTATCATGATCATAAACACGAAATGTTAAATTAAATTTGGAAAGTAGGAGATGACCTATGTGCAGGAGCGAATAAAATGTCTTTTTTGTATGATAAAACACAGAAGAATGGGAAGACGGCATTCTTTACTCTAACTCTCAAGAATCGAGAGAGAGTATAAAGGACGGGAAGACTACGTCCCCTGAGGCGTGAAGGTGCACCCAAATGAGAGACCGCCTCAACGATACTCTAACTTGGTTATAAGATAGGAGAGTGTAAAGATGCTAGAAAGAATAGGCATCAATGAAAAAAGGAATATGGCCCTGTCGGAGAATCGGGGGCAATTGGATTTTTAATTTAATCAATCTTGAATAATTCTTGCTCAGTTATCCAAGATTGACTGGGGGCATATATGTGCATACATATTCCCCTCAACAATGACTTCATTATATAACTTTAATATGACATACTTTTGCATTTTTACTTAAGTGCTAAACTAACAACTATCAAACATTGCAGGAAATAAACTATTTTTATTTACAAACATTTGAGTTTGTACAAGGAAAACAAGCAAAAAAAATAAAAATTGCGAGGGCCGCACTCGCTGCAACAATTTCGGACCAATTGAGTATCAAAATAAAACAAAGCACTTCATCACTTGGGCTTTGGAGTGGACTTGGATTTTTTGGCAGCCTTCTGATCATTCTTAGCCTCTTTCTCAGCATCAGTCATAATGCGCTTTGGCTTTTTCTTCCTTGCAATCGAAGTGCTAGAATCGGTTGATTTTTCGCCAGGAGTCGGAACACTGGAATCAAGAGAAGACTTTTTAGCAAGCTCTTGTGTAATAGACATAGTTGAATGCTTAACGACTAAGCTTGATCCAGGATCCACTACTGCAAGAGGCTTAAGGCTTTCATGGTTCAAGTCTTCAACTTTTCGCTGCATACGTTTGTCTTGTTCGGCTTTCATTTAAGCCAAAGTGATTTCATCGGCACTTTTTGAATCCCGAATCATAGCCACATCAGGATCTTCTTCATGCCCTTCATTACCACCGTCATCTTTTAAGGCATCAATCATCACGTCATCATGAGAAGTGTCGGCCTTAGACAGTTCATCTCCCCCTCCTGATTCTACAATGGTAGCCTTATCCTATCCTCCTTGAGTCTTTTCCGTAGATTTTACCCCAGTGGTGGTTCCCTGATGTATGTCAGTCCTCTAGGTTTGTTCAGCGCCTACAGAATGAGAAGCAACAGTTATCAACTCAGGATAAAATAAAGGATCCTCCATCGATTGCCCAATTATGTGGTGAAAAGTGGAGATGACCTTGACGAATTGAGGTGAAAAGGTAGAAATACCTTCCGATGATTTCTCAATGGGAGTGACTACCGTCTCTGACGCTGATTCAGGTACAGGAGATAAAAGAGATGCTTGAGGGATCCCCGGGTTCTCGGTTACATATCCCTCGACTTCGGAAGTTTCAGCAGTAGTAGAAGAAGAGCCAGCCTCAGGGATATTCTTTTGTTTGGCCATCCGCTTCTCCTCCTCCATAGCAGCGGCAATGAGGTGACGCCCCTCGGCCAGGCGTGCCGGCTCATCATCTCTCAGATACTTTTCCATAAGTTTATCTTCGTCAATGAAGTCTACCTTAAGTTCATCTTTCTCCCATTCGACAATTTGACTCCATACGTGAACAAAAGTAGTTGGATAGTCTTCAATCCAAGAGATGTTTCGGCGACGAATTATGTGCACGAAGAATTCAATGAATAATTCGCCAAACCCGTGCACTTCTTCCTGAGCCTCTGACAGCTGTTTACGGGTCTCTTCAGTAGACTTAATGACATTTTCCATATTCCCCTCAGCCAGGGCAGCCCTATTCTCGGCTTCCATTAACTTGGATTCCATGTCAGCGTTTCGTTTCTCTAGTTCAGCATTTTTTCTAGCTAACTCAGCTTTCTATTCCTTAAGAGTATTGTAAGCCAGTTGCATTTTAACATTGTCTGACTTAGCATCTTTCGCTTGTTTCTTCAACTCCAAACGCTCTTGACTATGAGATTCCAACAAGTCATGATAACGCTTCTGTAACTCCTCAAATTGCTGCTTGAAGTTGCTAGCCTCTCTATGAGAAATGGCAAGTTGAGCCTGTGTGTCCTCAAGGTCCTTCTCCAAATTTTTCAAGGCCTTTTCATCAGCATCTGCAGTCTTTTTCATCGAATTAACATTAGTAATTAAAGTCCGGATAATTCTGGAGAGATTGCATGAATATTTGAACATCTCCGAGTATTGCTTCTCGACTGTGTCAATCTTCGCTTTAGCCTCATCTGCCACTTTGAGGAAATGGGCTCAAGTGCAGGTAAAAAAGTCAGATTCTTAAGGTAATGGTCTAGGAACCGCTTCTCCAGATATGCCAGCTTAACTTTGGACTCAGCATCCAGTGGTGGAGGTTTGCAGTATGTTGGTTCAACGTCTTTTCGCTTAGTCGGGACGATGGCTGTATCACACTTTCCAGATCGCTTCTCAGAAACCTTGTGTTTGTCTCGTGAGTCGGTATATTTCGGTGGACTTTTTTCACGATGTATTTGTCTTGAGGAGAAGTTCGATTTTAGGTTGCGATGTGTCTTCCCCTCAACGACTCTGGTGGCTCTTATATCTATCTGGATCTGACCGGACGGGGGAACAAGAACGCGAGGTATGTGGTCGATAAGAATCATGAGGACTTCTGTCATCTCTTCCCCGGCTCTCACGGTGATCATGCTCGATATCGGAAGGAGGTCTAGACAAGCTACGGTGCATTTTCATGACATCGTAATAAGGATGAGACATTGTACCTGCGTAGCAATGTAAGTGGAATTCAGAATCAGTGTTCACATAAAAAGTGAGTGTTGTGATGTGTGGTGCTAATGAGTTAAGTGCATCCTAAGTGGTGTTCCCCCCGACAAACCCGAGTCTGAAGCCAGACTAGCGCGAGTGGGATCTTTGGCCTTCGCGGGAGTAGTCTCCTATGAAGAAGTGAAAATTAAAGGATTTGTTCCAAAGTCCACTGAAGTATAGATGGTTTCAGGTAGGGGGAGATCTCCTAAACCATGAAATATGGAATCGTTGATAGTAGGGACATCTCCTTGAGAAGCGTCTGTTGGCAACTCATTAGGGGACGTTGACTTTTTCGGAGAAATAGCATCATCAGGGACGGTATACCCTTCTCTATGCTTTTCAGCTATGTTGGCTAAATTGTCATCCTGAGTTGAAGATGGAGAAGGTTGAGTCCAAAGATATATTGTTGGATTTCTCGAGCCCTCGCCCGTTTCAGGAATAATGTCCACTGGGGGTATATATACATATGGGCCTGACCCATGACCTATGCTACGGGTAATGGATAGTAACCCGTGATGATGGATATACTCATCCTTAAGAACATCGTCAATGGTTAGAAATTTTGATCGCCATTGAGAAGCCGATGCAACCGATCAAAGTATAATTGATCCGATATTTGTTTTGGGTTATCAACTGCGAATAAAAGAGAAAGCAGGTTAATGAGTTGGCATGAACATTCAAAATTGAGATCTAGAAGATCGATGCTTTACTTGATTTGGTCCATCTCCTGGCGCACCCTGGCTGTTTCCTGATATAAAACCATTCGAGCTTAGAATCGCCGGCCTTGCTACTAAATGGAGCTGAAACAATTTTCCTCTTTGGGACTGATTCAAAATAGGAGAAGGAAGGAGTCTCTCGAGTCTGATGCTTGAAATTATAAAAAAAAGTGGATGTCATCGTAAGTAGGCTCTATACCTACAACCACTCTGTACGCTATATATAAGGTATATAAATAAGCATAGGAGTTGGGGTGCAACTGCATGGGGGAAATCCGCATCTGTCTCAGAAAGTCTACGACAAAAGGCGGAAACGGTGGAATAGCCTCAACCATACACATCAATCGGTTAACCGCCATAAATCCTTCCGGAGGATTGTAGGTATGATCAGCTTTCGATGGCACCAGGTTATCTCTTTTCAGTATCCCGTGCTTTAAACAAATTCGAACAAGTCTGTCGTCATCAATCGTCAATACAACAGAATCTTTGGGTAACTCCAATATAATGGAAGAATCAAACTCATCAGGAGCTCGATTATCTTCTATCCCTCCTTCCTCTTCATCGCCCAAAGAAACTTCACTATCGGAAGGTGTTTCACTATTATGTGTTCCTACTTCATAATCTGAGCCCTCATCGTCCCATTCGGGGTCTGAGGAAGAAGATATGTCATCAAGAGAAAATCTATCAGATGTTTCCGCAACTTCTATCTTCTTTGCTAACCTAGATGAACGTCTCTCGGCCATGATCACTAGACTACTAAAGAAGTAATAACATAAGTTAGAGTAAGATAGCCCGCTTTCCCCTATGTGTGTATGTGAACTAAAGTGTGTGCTACGTGTACCGAAGATGCAAAGTAAACATATGAGAGCATGACGTAAAGATTTAAAGGAGTAACAATGTTTCAGAATAGTTCTTGATGTTTGTTATGTTCTTAAGGCGCTATCCTAACTGTTCATTAAGTTGAAGGTTATGCCAAGCATTGATTAAGCTAGTTGGATAAATTCTCGCGCATTGAGTTGGACTGTTTCGGTTCAGTTCGGGTATGTGTATTAGGATCAGGTCGGAGGGCAAATTCATGTTTTGGTCTGAAGCAGATATTCATACCCAGTAAGTAAAACCGGATCGGTT
>JASFAX010002804.1:0-44642 GCA_030737875.1 Allium sativum
CATTTCTTATTACAACAATTTCATCAGAATACAAGAATATTACAGAGTATGGATGAATATTACACATTTACTAAATATCAGTCGTTTACAAATTACAATGCAGCGGAAAATAATACAAAACACAACTGAAAGGAATATACGGATACAGAGCTTTCCAAATATCATTCAAGCTGTAAACCAGGATCCTATGAATATAAATCTGCAAAACCAAAACTACAAGTTTCCCGTGTGGAAAATAGGGGCACCTAGAGTTTAGGTTAAAACAATAAAATTCAGGTCAGTCGTGTGACTGGTGTGAGAACTAAAACAATTATTAATCTGATTTTAAAGTTAGGTAAATCAAGGGACCACGCCGTATAACACGGGACGGGGTTACCCCCAAGAATACCAGTGCATAAAAACAACAGCGCAATGCTAAATAAAGAACAATGAAGCTATTATAAGACTCAGGTCCCATCACACAATGCAACACAAGCCGGAGGATAGAGTTTTTACCTTATAATAGCCAAAAATTCTTTGTACATGAAATTTCATATTTTAGTATTACTATAAGTGTATAGTGTCAAAACAATTTCAATCATAAGTATCAATCATAGACGGCATAAGTGCCCCATCCCACACTAGGCTCTACAATCAAAACCGCAAAATGTCGTATTGGAAGTTGGGTTTCCATTTGTGAACCAAGGCAAGGGATCCTCCTTACCGAATTTGAGACGCTCTAGCCCGCCCCTTAGGATACAGCCGCAACTTCACCTTGGATCGTCAGGGTCGGTCCATCCGAAGTGCAAAGGGTGAATTAAAATGCCTGAACATGCGTTTCCCCGCCCTATGGGGCGTCAATCTGGTCTGTATAAAGACCATCCATCGGCTCCACAGAGACCGAAATAACCGAGGCTCCTCGCTATCCATCATCCACATAAGTAAAACGTCAGGGCTTGCAAAACGCTGACACCACTCCTAGCTAGAAGGAAACGCATGCCCTCTTTGATGTCCTCTCCTGTTTCTGGTTCACACCGGGGTGTGAGGCTCGCGAATCAACGCTACACAAAGCTATGCTATATTAAAGCCATGCTTGGATCATCAACCACAAGACTCTGCTTTTCAACAGAAGCCTTGATCATTTGCATCTCAGCATGCCATATAGGCAATTCACGCTATGCAACCGATGTCTATCAATCACACATAGTGAAATCTGATGTCAGACACACATCCATTTACAAGTTCGTTCTGGGTCAGAATGAAACCGGAGGCGCCTTATTCCTCCCCCATATGTCCAATAAAGGGGAGAGGTCCTCACATATCCGGTCGATCTCCAAGTACGTCTGGACGATCACCACTTATTACCTTGTCTTGGGTGTACAGCCCAATCAAGACATCAGTAATCATTCAAACGATGTGAAGACCTCCGGTCTTCGACCATCGTCTTCATCCTCGACATATCGTCGAATCAGTTATTCAGAATGGGATAAACCCGGTCTTCCTGAATAGCTCGCGTATATAATAAACTAGTGCTATAAAAACACAACATACGCCTCGTTCCAATCCAGAATATTCCTTTATTCAAATATTCTTATACTTTGAGAAAGGTTCCCATTAATTTTATCAAAGGTAAATTCTTTAAATTTATTCTGTAATCTTCTTTTGGATTTCAATTCAAACCAAATTATAGTTTATCCAAACTAGTCGGGATTAACGAACCTTACCGAAGTAATCATTTGTTTTAATTTCCCAATCCCAACCTATTCATCCCATGAAGTAAAACTGGTAATACTTCATATCTAACACCACGGTGCTATCGGTAAAATCAGTTACCATTTTACGTTCAAATCTAATTAAAGATTTAACTATCGCTTGGAGCAAAACTGGTGATACTCCATTCTCGACCATTTCTTGAATTTGATAATTTTAGTTATCAAAATCACCTTTCAATCTATTTAAAGATTCATTAAAACTCTAATTCAGTTTTAATTTCCAAAAATCATTACTTAATGATTATTCAAATCCAGGAAATAAATCCTGTCTTTAACTGGGTTAAATAACTAATGTCATTAAAAACACAGCTCACGATAAACCCAAAATCACATTCCATTAATTATGGAATATTCACGGAAAACAGATCAATATATATAATCGATATAAACTTCCATATCCGACTAATAATATAAATGGAATATCAGCAAAGCCTTTTAAATTCCATATATATTAGCAGTCTTCCTCCACAGAAATTCACTTCGATTATTACCAAATCGAATTCCATTCCATTCCAATTTATTTTATTAAATTGGAAAACTTTACTTTGGAAAATCTCCTATAAATCTTAACAAAAGATTTATAAATTCCAAATCACATTTCATTGTAAATCGGGTTAAAGAACGAATGTCGTTAAAAACACAGTTCACGATAAACCTAATTCACATTCCATTTTATTCCAATTATTAAATATAACTGGAAACTCAAACAATCTTAATTAAAAGATTTATTCTCTTCACATGGGGTTCAAGAACAGTGTTACTGAAGACACTGTTCATGACAAACCCAAAATCCCATTTGATATTAAATACAAGGCTCTGAATAGAAAATATATCGGCTTATATTCAATATCAAATACTACAACCAACAAATATCGTATTGGAAATAACGATATAAATATATCTTTCAAAATTCCATAACAATATCTGTATAATCACGAAATCCAACATCGAAATATTCCAAAGACAATTTTGATTCAAATCCATTTCCAAATTATATATTGGAAATTCTGGTTATTTTTAAAACCATTTCAAATCCAATTTATTTGTTTTAAAAATAATTGGATTATAATTATAGTTCAAAACTAGTTCATTTTGATAAAAAAATATTTTTATATTTTCAAATATGGAATTTTTCATCTCAATTCTTTCCAAATCGTTTCTGACGATTTTACACTAATTATTGATATTTTTAATAATTTAACATGGTCCGTACAGCCGATTTCCATAAACGGGCATTGAACTGCACTTACAGCGACCTTTTCCAAATTTGATTTGGACATAATTCCAAATCCACCGTTAGATTTCTAATTTCTTGTATTCATTAGAAAGCTCTTTACGATACGAACCCAATGGTTCCGATTTTAGGAGAATCCGACGGTCGGATCTCCCGTAACGTCCATTCGAAGTCAATGGTCGAAATTCACGAACTGCCGCAGCACGACGCGTTCTGTTCAGGCCATTATATTATATATATAATATATTTCATCGATTTCCATTTAAAACATATTTTATAAATCGTTTTAAATTCGTTTTCAAAACGATTTCAACTTCATATTCAATTTCAAATCCAAATTGAATATTCCATATCATTGATATATAAATGATAGTATTTTCAAAACATTAGATTTTTGAAATCAATTCCATTTCGATATTCATTATAAAAATGAATAAAATCGATATAAATATCGTTCACGTCAAAATGGCGTCAATCTAATCAACACGGCTTTATATATTTAATTATATTCGTGTCCATCCCAAATCGGACATCAAAATCAAATTTTGATCCTTTACTGAATATTATTTTTAAAAATATTCATTATTTTAAGATAATCATTATTTTAAAATATTCATTCCTATCTGAACTGGAATCGGACACAGTCAATGTAACGAACTGGGATTTTCGACTCCGAAAATCAACATCAAACTACCATGTTGACTATTCAGACATCGAACATTCCAGATCATTAATAGAAAGAAGTTAGAGGGTGAGAATAGATAAGGTAGAAATATTGAATAGAAGAAGAAGAGGAAAGCAGCACAACACAGAGTCTCACATCGCAGCGGGACAAAATATAATACAGAAATAAATCTTTATTGAAAGCTTTAAAAATACTTACAGTATCAGAGTACATCACACACTGGGACAGTTATAATAGCCTGTTCCCATATACAACACACAGCGGAATAGTAGCTATATAATATCATACGTCTGAACATCTCCAGCTCGTCTCTGGACTTCACAACATTTGGTAACCTGAACCTGTACACCCCGGGCTAACCCGAGCATTTACAAAACACCGGGTCAGTCTGGTGAACCAGAGTGAGATAAACTCGCACAGTATTACGGGTAAATCATCCAATCATGATTTTAAAGTTCAAAAAATCTTTTCAAAAGAAAAGGATAATCATAAGACCAAATCCACACATAAATACGGACGGTTTTTACCTTACGATAACCCAAAACAGTTTGAAACCAATATCTTGTCTGATATTATAATAATGTCTAAACACAAGTAAATAGAAATCTAGTGGAACGCTTGCATCTCACGCTCCACATATATAGTATACAATCAAAATCCGCAGGCGCTTATTGGAGATTGGATTCCGACCTTGACAAGGTATGGGACCACCTGCCGATAGTGTATCTCTAGAGACGAATACACTGGGTTCAACAAGAACATCTTGCAACCCGACCCTCACATGACCGACCACCCATTTCGCTTGAGTGTATCGAATGTATATCACCGACGGTTGGGATCAGCAACCGTCTCCCGACAAGGGACAGCATCGAAATAGATAAAGAATGAAATGAATCTCTAGATAGGTGATTATACACCCTAATGGGAGCGACCCACATAGTCATGCTGCCTGCCCGATTTTTGTCATTTCCCGGTTGATGAGGCTTGAGGCCAGAATTAACTTCTGATCATCTGGTCACCATTCACTTTGAATGCCACATCGTCAGATCCGTCAGATATCACTAATTGACGTCCCCAAAAATACTCTAGCTGGAAGCTAAGAGAACGGCAACTCCCCGCCAACAACTATCGTACGTTGGGAGAAATCAACGTACGAGATCCTTTGGAAATACTCTGTCAGACACTCGTCCATACAAGTCATCCAGGAATAGGATGAACCGAAGGCACTCTCCTACTGCATCCAATATAGGAATCACCCCATGGATCAGTAGCGAGAAGTCCTTGCAAACCGTAGATTCTAACCACGACAGAATCACAACTTATCTCTGCTTGCCAGGCAGAGAATATTAGTGGTTCTTCCGTTTATGAAAATCCACGGTCTTCAATGCTCCATCTCGACCATCTTCTGAGATCTTCACGTATTTGTTGGTCGGAATGGTTTTCGAATATAAATTCGATCCCCGTCTTTCCATACCAACAATTGTATTGGGCGGGTTTGATAGTCGGTGATTTAACTATCAAAATAAACAGTGTTTCAATCATGACACTCCAATGAGTTCACTGGTCCAGTATTCAGCTTCACTTGGCCTTTTTTATTAAAACAAATTGATTCACTTCAGCTTAATTAAAACTTCTAATTCGTTTAACATTTTAAAAATACGATACTTGATTCTTATATACTAACGTTCTCAAAAACCAATTCTTTATAATACTTAGTAAAATAACCATATTCAATTTACTCTTAATTCTCCTTTCAAACACATGTTACATCATTCTTTACCATTTAAACTTGAGGAATCCCTTCAGGTTATTATTCGTAAACAACGTTACGCAATATCGTTTATTCCATTCTTGGATTATTAACTAATATTTAAAAATAAAACCAAACTTTACATTTCCTTTCTTCGGATCTCTCGTTATATATTCATCAAATTTCACAAAACGTTGCATTATTTCACTAATGGAAATAATGAACTATCACCAACCTCTTTTACTATTACCAACTAATATTATCCTCAGATAATCCTGATGTCATTCAAGTTGGGGTATTTTAATTACCTCTCAGACCTTGATCAACAACGTTCATATCCTCAGACAAATATAAGTTGTAATCAAACCAATATACCATTCCAATCTCAAAACAATTTCCATTATAACTCGTATTCGGTTATACAACCCTACGACCCATTTTCTTTTTACCCAAATTCACTTTTACCAATCTCCTTTCAAATCTATTCGACCATTTCCACTTTGGAAACCTTATTTGAATTCTCCCCTTTTTACTTGACCACAACCTTGAGTAACGTTAATTTAGAATTAACGATATAACACCCCAACTTCTTTTATCTAATTCTGATGTATTATAACCCTTTCACCCTTTTCCTCCTTTTACTTATTCAAGTTTAATTTAAGAAATCGTACTTTCTTAAAAACCTCTTTATAACTTCGTTATAAAATTTCGGGTTTAAACGTAACAGCTGTTTATAAACTCCTTTCACCATTTAATTTGATTCCATTTCAACATCGATCACTTTTTACATTTATTCAATTACAACTAATTTCTTAAACCACTATTAATCAGGATAATCCTTTTCTTTAATCATTATCTATTGTAAAATAGTTAATTCCTTTATTAGCTAAAATAAATAGTAAATCCCTTTTAAAACCTTATTTAAATTTAAACAATATTTATCTAACTATTTTAATCCAAACACATTTATTTGATAATCAACTCTAATTCAAACGGGTCGATTTAATTATCTCAAAACTCGATTATCTCATTAACCGATTCTAATTAATCCTCATTTTAAATTAATTAAAAATATAATTAATTTAAATGATTCCATTAATTGTTTTCTTTACAAAACAATTATCAAAGTTTAACCATTCGATTTATTCTTTTTCTTATAAATCTGATTAACATCAGCATTTACATTACCAAATAAATCATTAACCAATCAAAGTCTTAAATAAATAAAACATTCATTTAATTCCCTTTTAAAACTTTTATTCAAAATAATCCCTTTCAAAAACTATTTTCAGTTATAAAATAAATTTTATAACTTTATCTCTATCGACTCACCTGACGGTGAATCAAAACGATTGATTTTCTAGGCCATACGCTGCCAAATACCCAACCAATATCACCCATTGGGTTAAACTAACAAATGTTGAACATTCAATAACCAACCATCAAATCAATCACCCCAAACAGGACAATTCATATATGATAATATGAAAATAAATAATATATTTGAGGAATCCGGTTGGATCCCTCCAACCTGTTCTTCCCTGTATTCAAATGGTTATCTCAAATCAGACCATTCAGTTTTAACTGAAATGAATGACGACCATTTAACATCAACCACAAGCAATTCAAAACAATTCAAACATTTAAACACGTTTATAAATAAACGTGACCAACCAAGGTGAGTTACCTTTATTGGAACCAATCGTTAAAAATAACGATTTGGTATTTCACTGAAATTAAACACGGTTTAATTTCATCAGTTAAATCAACAAACAAATGTGTAACTAGCAAACAGGCAACCATCAGCAAGTAGAGCACACAAAATAAAAAAAACCCCAATTTATATAAAATATAAATGGGAAAAACTGAGTGAGTTTAACTCACCTTGATTCTCTTGCCGCGGAAACAGTTCGTTCAAATTAAATTAAACGGTCGTTTAATTTAATTGAACATCCCGGTTGCTGCCAACTCTGACCAAACCATCTTCATTACGTCACTCTTGTCGATACGGATCCGACGTCATTTGTTTCACCCGCTTCCGTTAGTTTTTTAGTCAGTGATTAAGGTCGTATTTCTTTTTCTTCGCTACTATGAACCGCATGACCTCCACTTCTCAACTTCAACGTTGAAACAAACGCCTCCACCACCTTGTTTTGGCCGCCGAACCCCCATCTGCATCTGAATAATGCACCCCACGCAACTATAATCTCCTCCATGCACTGCGCCCCTGCCTGTTGCCTCACTACCATACTATTTATTCCCCTACACGTAACGCCCATCACATGAAAACTCCACTCAGCTGCTAAACCGCATACTCCGCCTCCCGTCCCTCCTGTTTCACCACGTCCTCCTCCCCATAACAGACCATACTGCTCTCCCATTCGCACATCTTTCCCCCACCAATAGCATGCCTTCATCCCCCAACAACATGCCCGCACCAAACAACCCTCCACCGTCTTTCTGTTATCCCGTACTTCTCCACATGATCAACACACCGAGCTTTCAGTCCACCTTCCTTCTTTTTACTTCTTTTTGAGCGAATGAGTTTGGGTTCAACCACTATAGCTTGCGTGTTTTATCGGTGGAGAGTTTGGCTTTTGTTTTTATGAAATGGGGTGGTGGTTTCGTTCTTGCTGTAGAAAGGACATGGAACAAACATATATATATAGGGTGGGAACCGTGGTGGTCACGCTTTAGTTGGTTTGCGAGGCACGGTGTTAAACAACTTGGCAGGCAAGGAAGGTAATGTCTCCATCATACAGCGTAGGTCAGGGTTTCATAAGTAGCTGGCATATTTTATTTCATGTATACAGGCGACACAGTGTTTTCTTTATCATATAAACATAGGGATAAGTGAGGCAAAAATAGCTGTGCGTGTTTCTTTTCATAGTTACAGTGTTTTCATTTTTCTTTGCAGCAGACAAGATATTTCATTTGGGGTGTACTGCAAAAGCATGTGCGAGCTTAGCATACCGAGAAATAGAAAAACAGGGTAGTAGTAGTTGTCTCTTTTCACATGTACTGCTACGGCGTGAATTTTCCTTTCGGAAAGCACAAATGAAAGAAAAGGAATTGTCCATTCGTAGCTGAAGAAAACTGGCAGAAGTTAGAGTATGGTGTCTTAAGGACAGAAGTATATAATTTTATTTATTTTCGAAACTTAGCGGTAAAGTAACACGTAAAAAGCACCACATATGATTTCTGTTTTCTGATATAAAAGCTGTTCTTGATGTAAAACGATATTCCGGATCCAATGGGACAAGTTTCGTCGCAATCCGAGGTCGTATGAAAATTTTTCCTTTATAAAACCAGAAATGAACACGCGTTTAATTTTTTCACGATCACCAGATAAATCAAATCAACTTGAAACCTGTATATCTTACAATAACTTTTCGATACGGACCCAATGGCACAAGTTTCATCGCATTCTGAGACTGTTTGCCCGATACCCCGAACCGCAATACCCCTTTTAACACCAAATTTTCCGGTCTCTAAAAATAACAAACTATATACTTATTCTGACTCTAATCGATGACACGAACTCAACGGAACTGGTTTCGTGGCCTAATTCGATCATCTGCTCAAGTTACACTCAAATATCCCTTTATTATATAAATCACGCGCTATAGAGAATGAACGGGCGTTTACGGCTACCGTGGCTACATACGACATTGGTTTGCCACGCTATCTAACACCGTACAATAATTTAACGATACGGTTCCAATGAAACTGATTTCGTCAAAATCTGAGTCCATTTGCAAAACGGCCATTTTAAAGGTCGATATTTTCAAATAACGATTTCCACAGCATTTTTTTCAAATTTTGATTTAGCCATAACTCGCACTCTGTAACACGGAATCTGGATTTTTCTCTTTCATATGAAAGCTATCGTCAACACGCTCCCAACGTTTCTTGTTTCACAGAAATCCAACTTATATCGGACTCTGTACGTTCAGTTGAAGTTCAAAACTCAAATTGCGAACTGCACGCCATTTTCAAGCTCAAATTATAATTATATAAATATATAACATTCGAACTCTATTTAAATAACGATTTAAATATTAATTCCCATCGACATTCCAAATATAACATTTAAATTAAATAAATTAATTTACATATTCGAGTGCCAAAAACACGGGTCGTTACATTCTTCCCCCCTTAAAAATAATTTCGTCCTCGAAATTGCTACGGTAAGAAAGAATGTTATAAACTCATTAATTTCAAATTTAATTTTATATTAAATTAGAAACCAATTCAATACTGTAAATAGATATTTTCAAATATATCAAAAAAATTCTAACACTTTAAATTTTCGAAAAATTTCGCCAGCACCTCCTCTGTACGGCTCAATCGGTACAACCACAACTCGCCTCTCTGGGCCTTCTCCAATTCAAAAGAAAATAAAACAGCCAAGTGGATTGCCAAATCGGCTCACAAATCTCCAAACCCATATATAAAAATAAACGTGTACCTTTTTGTCGGGCATATCATTATATCCTTTTCATCTGTTACCCTGGCAGCATATACAAATGCATTCCCAAACAAAATTCCAATTTTATTCTCAAAACCAATTCCTTCACGCGTCCAAGCCAAATCCCATTCTTAACTCAATCCTCATCCATTATCAATTTCATCTCTTAACTTATCAGTCCAACACCATTTCAGATCTCTGTCTCACCATTCAAAATCTGATTCTACTTAATATATTATATCCTGATTCAATTTCCAGTTAACTGGTTTCAATTTAATTCATATTCGCTTTCACAATTCCTATTTAATATTGCCTTTGTTCAAACCATTTCCCTGGGAGTTTTCAAACAGTTCAGCTCTTTCAAAAATCAAATATTCCCTTTCAGGGTTCAAAACAACTTGTCTTTCTCAAAGCAGTTCAAAACAAATTCTTTTGATAGTAATCCGTCACTTAGAACTCGAAAATGAACACTGATGATGTGGCCAGCACCATCAGAGTTACTTCCCAGCTATCGAAGTGAGTTCAATACTATATCACTTATCAAAATCATATTTAAACATTTCCATTTTGAAATCTTTTCAAAATACCCACCTTAAAGTTTGTAAAACAAATTTAAAATCTCCCAGGAATTTAATATTCTCATATATTTAATCCAAAATTATTTTTCACACTTTTCTAAGTTTTCACAATTTCAATCTAAATTCTGATTTAAATTGAGATTTAATTCATCTGACTGATTTATTACATTTCCACTAATCCTGACTAGTTATTTATAACCATCTTGATTATAATCTGATTCAATTATATTAACAAATTAACACAACCAATATATACATTATAATAATTTTAATATATATACCTTGTTTATATCAAAATATATTTCGGGTAAAAATTTCCATTTACCCTTTTTCAAAAACATACTGTGTCGAATTATTCTGTTCAAGAGTTTAGAAACACTTATCGACACAGTTTGCATTACTGTATCGACCAGAATTCATAAACTACTCGACAAACCAATCAACACAATATAAAGTAATAATTTTTTTATAAAATCTACAAATACGTTCACTCGTATATATACACTCAAACTCAGTCTAGGGTATTACTAACCCCATCTCTACTGAGTCACACCACAGAGCCAAGGTAATTACTTAACCTTCAGCTCTGATACCACTGTAACGAACTGGGATTTTCGACTCCGAAAATCAACATCAAACTACCATGTTGACTATTCAGACATCGAACATTCCAGATCATTAATAGAAAGAAGTTAGAGGGTGAGAATAGATAAGGTAGAAATATTGAATAGAAGAAGAAGAGGAAAGCAACACAACACAGAGTCTCACATCGCAACGGAACAAAATATAATACAGAAATAAATCTTTATTGAAAGCTTTAAAAATACTTACAGTATCAGAGTACATCACACACTGGGACAGTTATAATAGCCTGTTCCCATATACAACACACAGCGGAATAGTAGCTATATAATATCATACGTCTAAACATCTCCAGCTCGTCTCTGGACTTCACAACATTTGGTAACCTGAACCTGTACACCCCGGGCTAACCCGAGCATTTACAAAACACCGGGTCAGTCTGGTGAACCAGAGTGAGATAAACTCGCACAGTATTACGGGTAAATCATCCAATCATGATTTTAAAGTTCAAAAAATCTTTTCAAAAGAAAAGGATAATCGTAAGACCAAATCCACACATAAATACGGACGGTTTTTACCTTACGATAACCCAAAACAGTTTGAAACCAATATCTTGTCTGATATTATAATAATGTCTAAACACAAGTAAATAGAAATCTAGTGGAACGCTTGCATCTCACGCTCCACATATATAGTATACAATCAAAACCCGCAGGCGCTTATTGGAGATTGGATTCCGACCTTGACAAGGTATGGGACCACCTGCTGATAGTGTATCTCTAGAGACGAATACACTGGGTTCAACAAGAACATCTTGCAACCCGGCCCTCACATGACCGACCACCCATTTCGCTTGAGTGTATCGAATGTATATCACCGACGGTTGGGATCAGCAACCGTCTCCCGACAAGGGACAGCATCGAAATAGATAAAGAATGAAATGAATCTCTAGATAGGTGATTATACACCCTAATGGGAGCGACCCACATAGTCATGCTGCCTGCCCGATTTTTGTCATTTCCCGGTTGATGAGGCTTGAGGCCAGAATTAACTTCTGATCATCTGGTCACCATTCACTTTGAATGCCACATCGTCAGATCCGTCAGATATCACTAATTGACATCCCCAAAAATACTCTAGCTGGAAGCTAAGAGAACGGCAACTCCCCGCCAACAACTATCGTACGTTTGGAGAAATCAACGTACGTGATCCTTTGGAAATACTCTGTCAGACACTCGTCCATACAAGTCATCCAGGAACAGGATGAACCGAAGGCACTCTCCTACAGCATCCAATATAGGAATCACCCCATGGATCAGTAGCGAGAAGTCCTTGCAAACCGTAGATTCTAACCACGACAGAATCACAACTTATCTCTGCTTGCCAGGCAGAGAATATTAGTGGTTCTTCCGTTTATGAAAATCCACGGTCTTCAATGCTCCATCTCGACCATCTTCTGAGATCTTCACGTATTTGTTGGTCGGAATGGTTTTCGAATATAAATTCGATCCCGGTCTTTCCATACCAACAATCGTATTGGGCGGGTTTGATAGTCGGTGATTTAACTATCAAAATAAACAGTGTTTCAATCATGACACTCCAATGAGTTCACTGGTCCAGTATTCAGCTTCACTTGGCCTTTTTTATTAAAACAAATTGATTCACTTCAGCTTAATTAAAACTTCTAATTCGTTTAACATTTTAAAAATACGATACTTGATTCTTATATACTAACGTTCTCAAAAACCAATTCTTTATAATACTTAGTAAAATAACCATATTCAATTTACTCTTAATTCTCCTTTCAAACACATGTTACATCATTCTTTACCATTTAAACTTGAGGAATCCCTTCAGGTTATTATTCGTAAACAACGTTACGCAATATCGTTTATTCCATTCTTGGATTATTAACTAATATTTAAAAATAAAACCAAACTTTACATTTCCTTTCTTCGGATCTCTCGTTATATATTCATCAAATTTCACCAAACGTTGCATTATTTCACTAATGGAAATAATGAACTATCACCAACCTCTTTTACTATTACCAACTAATATTATCCTCAGATAATCCTGATGTCATTCAAGTTGGGGTATTTTAATTACCTCTCAGACCTTGATCAACAACGTTCATATCCTCAGACAAATATAAGTTGTAATCAAACCAATATACCATTCCAATCTCAAAACAATTTCCATTATAACTCGTATTCGGTTATACAACCCTACGACCCATTTTCTTTTTACCCAAATTCACTTTTACCAATCTCCTTTCAAATCTATTCGACCATTTCCACTTTGGAAACCTTATTTGAATTCTCCCCTTTTTACTTGACCACAACCTTGAGTAACGTTAATTTAGAATTAACGATATAACACCCCAACTTCTTTTATCTAATTCTGATGTATTATAACCCTTTCACCCTTTTCCTCCTTTTACTTATTCAAGTTTAATTTAAGAAATCGTACTTGCTTAAAAACCTCTTTATAAAATTTCGGGTTTAAACGTAACAGCTGTTTATAAACTCCTTTCACCATTTAATTTGATTCCATTTCAACATCGATCACTTTTTACATTTATTCAATTACAACTAATTTCTTAAACCACTATTAATCAGGATAATCCTTTTCTTTAATCATTATCTATTGTAAAATAGTTAATTCCTTTATTAGCTAAAATAAATAGTAAATCCCTTTTAAAACCTTATTTAAATTTAAACAATATTTATCTAACTATTTTAATCCAAACACATTTATTTGATAATCAACTCTAATTCAAACGGGTCGATTTAATTATCTCAAAACTCGATTATCTCATTAACCGATTCTAATTAATCCTCATTTTAAATTAATTAAAAATATAATTAATTTAAATGGTTCCATTAATTGTTTTCTTTACAAAACAATTATTAAAGTTTAACCATTCGATTTATTCTTTTTCTTATAAATCTGATTAACATCAACATTTACATTACCAAATAAATCATTAACCAATCAAAGTCTTAAATAAATAAAACATTCATTTAATTCCCTTTTAAAACTTTTATTCAAAATAATCCCTTTCAAAAACTATTTTCAGTTATAAAATAAATTTTATAACTTTATCTCTATCGACTCACCTGACGGTGAATCAAAACGATTGATTTTCTAGGCCATACGCTGCCAAATACCCAACCAATATCACCCATTGGGTTAAACTAACAAATGTTGAACATTCAATAATCAACCATCAAATCAATCACCCCAAACAGGACAATTCATATATGATAATATGAAAATAAATAATATATTTGAGGAATCCGGTTGGATCCCTCCAACCTGTTCTTCCCTGTATTCAAATGGTTATCTCAAATCAGACCATTCAGTTTTAACTGAAATGAATGACGACCATTTAACATCAACCACAAGCAATTCAAAACAATTCAAACATTTAAACACGTTTATAAATAAACGTGACCAACCAAGGTGAGTTACCTTTATTGGAACCAATCGTTAAAAATAACGATTTGGTATTTCACTGAAATTAAACACGGTTTAATTTCATCAGTTAAATCAACAAACAAATGTGTAACTAGCAAACAGGCAACCATCAGCAAGTAGAGCACACAAAATAAAAAAAACCCCAATTTATATAAAATATAAATGGGAAAAACTGAGTGAGTTTAACTCACCTTGATTCTCTTGCCGCGGAAACAGTTCGTTCAAATTAAATTAAACAGTCGTTTAATTTAATTGAACATCCCGGTTGCTGCCAACTCTGACCAAACCATCTTCATTACGTCACTCTTGTCGATACGGATCCGACGTCATTTGTTTCACCCGCTTCCGTTAGTTTTTTAGTCAGTGATTAAGGTCGTATTTCTTTTTCTTCGCTACTATGAACCGCATGACCTCCACTTCTCAACTTCAACGTTGAAACAAACGCCTCCACCACCTTGTTTTGGCCGCCGAACCCCCATCTGCATCTGAATAATGCACCCCACGCAACTATAATCTCCTCCATGCACTGCGCCCCTGCCTGTTGCCTCACTACCATACTATTTATTCCCCTACACGTAACGCCCATCACATGAAAACTCCACTCAGCTGCTAAACCGCATACTCCGCCTCCCGTCCCTCCTGTTTCACCACGTCCTCCTCCCCATAACAGACCATACTGCTCTCCCATTCGCACATCTTTCCCCCACCAATAGCATGCCTTCATCCCCCAACAACATGCCCGCACCAAACAACCCTCCACCGTCTTTCTGTTATCCCGTACTTCTCCACATGATCAACACACCGAGCTTTCAGTCCACCTTCCTTCTTTTTACTTCTTTTTGAGCGAATGAGTTTGGGTTCAACCACTATAGCTTGCGTGTTTTATCGGTGGAGAGTTTGGCTTTTGTTTTTATGAAATGGGGTGGTGGTTTCGTTCTTGCTGTAGAAAGGACATGGAACAAACATATATATATAGGGTGGGAACCGTGGTGGTCACGCTTTAGTTGGTTTGCGAGGCACGGTGTTAAACAACTTGGCAGGCAAGGAAGGTAATGTCTCCATCGTACAGCGTAGGTCAGGGTTTCATAAGTAGCTGGCATATTTTATTTCATGTATACAGGCGACACAGTGTTTTCTTTATCATATAAACATAGGGATAAGTGAGGCAAAAATAGCTGTGCGTGTTTCTTTTCATAGTTACAGTGTTTTCATTTTTCTTTGCAGCAGACAAGATATTTCATTTGGGGTGTATTGCAAAAGCATGTGCGAGCTTAGCATACCGAGAAATAGAAAACAGGGTAGTAGTAGTTGTCTCTTTTCACATGTACTGCTACGGCGTGAATTTTCCTTTCGGAAAGCACAAATGAAAGAAAAGGAATTGTCCATTCGTAGCTGAAGAAAACTGGCAGAAGTTAGAGTACGGTGTCTTAAGGACAGAAGTATATAATTTTATTTATTTTCGAAACTTCACGGAAAAGTAACACGTAAAAAGCACCACATATGATTTCTGTTTTCTGATATAAAAGCTGTTCTTGATGTAAAACGATATTCCGGATCCAATGGGACAAGTTTCGTCGCAATCCGAGGTCGTATGAAAATTTTTCCTTTATAAAACCAGAAATGAACACACGTTTAATTTTTTCACGATCACCAGATAAATCAAATCAACTTGAAACCTGTATATCTTACAATAACTTTTCGATACGGACCCAACGGCACTAGTTTCATCGCATTCTGAGACTGTTCGCCCGATAGGCTGTTTTTACCCCGAACCGCAATACCCCTTTTAACATCAAATTTTCCGGTCTCTAAAAATAACAAACTATATACTTATTCTGACTCTAATCGATGACACGAACTCAACGGAACTGGTTTCGTGGCCTAATTCGATCATCTGCTCAAGTTACACTCAAATATCCCTTTATTATATAAATCACGCGCTATAGAGAATGAACGGGCGTTTACGGCTACCGTGGCTACATACGACATTGGTTTGCCACGCTATCTAACACCATACAATAATTTAACGATACGGTTCCAATGAAACTGATTTCGTCAAAATCTGAGTCCATTTGCAAAACGGCCATTTTAAAGGTCGATATTTTCAAATAACGATTTCCACAGCGTTTTTTTCAAATTTTGATTTAGCCATAACTCGCACTCTGTAACACGGAATCTGGATTTTTCTCTTTCATATGAAAGCTATCGTCAACACGCTCCCAACGTTTCTTGTTTCACAGAAATCCAACTTATATCGGACTCTGTACGTTCAGTTGAAGTTCAAAACTCAAATTGCGAACTGCACGCCATTTTCAAGCTCGAATTATAATTATATAAATATATAACATTCGAACTCTATTTAAATAACGATTTAAATATTAATTCCCATCGACATTCCAAATATAACATTTAAATTAAATAAATTAATTTACATATTCGAGTGCCAAAAACACGGGTCGTTACAGTCAATTACCATATAATCTGATTTATATGGATTTCTTACACACATGTACCCAAAAACAACCAAATACAGTCAACCATCATCCAAGGTGCATTCTACACTACATAAGCATTAAATATAAATATTCAACGTTTACACAGCTTTTCAATCAATCGATTGACATACAGCTAATTATTGGGACTAGTGTATGTCAAATATCATCCAAATACCCGTGTGGGGTTTCAATCAACAAATAATGAATTTTATTTGTGCAGTTGGGCGATGCGTAAAATTTAACGTCCCAATCAATATCAGTTAAATCGGTGTACATAAACAAATCGTCCGATTTGTTTATGAATATTTATTTTATTCATATACACGTTAAAAATTATATTTTTAACTATAAAATATTTTATTCCATTCCACATCACACAATCAATTTTCACAACACAATCAATCAAACAAACAAGTCGTCCATGGTCTGTGGACGACAAGTGTCGGGTGCTGTTAAGCACCATCTGCATCCTAGTATATATTCTAACTAGAAAATAGAATAAAAGTGAGAAGTTATCACCTTTGGGTTTCACTCCGCCATTCTTTATTTCTAAACGGTTCAGATTTGTCTAAAATTCCATTGTGATCTTTTCCCGCTGTTCATAGTAAAAATCGCATTTTTAATATGATGTTTATTTTAAAAATCACATTTTTATAATGGCACTTCATATATAAAAATCATATATTTTTACAACGCTTCTTTCTATATAAAAAATTATATTTTTATGTCTCTACTTCTTATATAAAGATCGAATTTTTATTTCTACTTCGTATATGTAAAAATCGAATTTTTATCGCTACTTCATATATGTAAAAATCGAATTTTTATCGCTACTTCATATATGTAAAAATCGTATTTTTTTTCTTCTATTAAAAATCAAATCTTTTTTTTGTTATTCATATGATAAAACCATATTTTTATATAAATAAAACTCACATCCTCATACAAATAGAAACCATAACTTTTTATAGCTAAAAATTATCACTTTACCTAATTAAAAATCGTATTTATTCATGTATAAAAACCATAATCTATTCGATGTTCACAATATATAAAAAAACGTATTTTAATTTGCATAAAAATCGTATTTTTTTTATTTTAAAAATCATAGCTTTATACTCTATAAAATCCTAACTTTATATTCTATAAAATCCTAACCTTATATTTTATAAAAATCAGGTTTTTATAAAGTAAATAAAACAAAATTGGGAAAAGAGCTTACCGTTGATCGGAGGAGGAAAAGGGGTGTGCTCAAAGTGGTGCATTGGGCGGAGGGGGCTTCAGGGGCGTCCGATTCCGGTGATTGGGGAAGGAGATTAAGGTTAGGCTTCGACGGAGAGGAAGGGGGGAGGCCGGTGTCAAAGGGGAGAGGTGAAAGGAGGGGATGCGCGTCGTGAGGTGCACCCCCCCGGCGGAGGCGCGGTGGCGATAGGGGGGCACGATTTGATCGTTCGATCGATTTGGGGTTTTATTTTTTTATAATGAACGACGTTGAACTGAAGGAGAGAAGGAGAGGTAGGATTTTATAATATTTTATATATTTTATTGTATTTAAATTTCAAAATGCAACTTTTTATTTCGAGTTCGAAATCGAACCCACCAACTGTCGTCCCTAGCTAATTACTCACATTCCGAACACAACGGGATATGCATCGTAAGCCAGTTCGGCTGTTTCGATCAGTTTCCATTTAAATCAAAATATAAATCTATATATATTCAAATCAAACGTACATTTCAATGTACTAAGGCCGCATACGGACTCCAAAAATTCCAGAAAAATTATTTCTAGCTTCTTATTGATGATATGGTCCTAACAAAACTAATTTCATCAAATTTGGAGACCATTTGAGAAATGGTCATTTTCTGGTCGATCCACTAAAACTGACAAAACACGTTTTCCTTCGGCACGCTCACATATTGATTCAGAAAATTATGAAAATTGGAATCTAGCAATAACTTGACATCCTGGATCCAAAAAAAGTGGTTTCATAAAAAACGGAGGTCGTTTGCAAAATTTCCATTTTTAAGGGCTATATTTTCTAGAGCGGCTATTTTGAATTTTCAATTGGACATAACTTTTTATTCCCGCTATGAAATTTCAATTTTTCGGATTCGTTGGAAAGATATTCTCAAATAGATTCTAATATTTTTGGTTTTGCTAAACTCCGATTTATTTTGAATCCTGTTCATTCATTTGAAATTTGAAATCGAATTTTCAAACTACCGCGCCATTTCCAATTTATTTTATAATTAAAATAAATATTTATATTCTAACGACGATTCAAATAAATATATACATTCTAATTCTATTCAAAATAAATTTCTAGTCGTTATTATTTAAAATGAATCATTTTAAATATTCAAAATTCATTAAAATTGCCAAAATAAAAAATTTAAATTGGTTCTAATTTTCGGGTTGTTACAGACGGCCGACAACCGTGGGTGACAATATATTCGATACACTCAAGCTAATTGAGTGGTCGATCATGTGTGGGCCGGGTTGCAAGATGTTCTTGTTGAACCCCAGTGTATCCCCTCTAGAATACACTGACCGGGAGGTGGTCCCATACCTTGTCATAGTTGGAATCCAATCTCCAATAAGCACCCTGCAGTTTTTGATTTTATACTATGTATGTAGAGCATGAGATGCAAGCGTTCTACTATCTGGTTATTTAATTGATTAGACATTATTATAATATCACTGGATTTTGATACCAAAATATTTTGCGTTATAGTAAGGTAAAAACCGTCCATGTTTATGTGTGGGCTGGTCTTACTATTACCCTTTTCTTTCAAAAGGATTTTCAAAGTTAAACAATATGGTTGGAGTTTACTCACACCAGTCCCATGACTGACCCCGAGTTTATTTTGTTTTGTTATTCCTAAACTCTTGGGTGCCCAAATTTGTAAAGGCAGTCAGTGTTTCAGGGTTTTACAGATACACTTGGAGGAGCTTGAAGCGGGAGGCTTCACTGTTAGTTATTTAGAGTTATTTCCGTTGTGATGTATATGAGTTATACTCTGATATGGTATGTATATACAATACAGTTGTATTTCAAAGTTATGATTATGATATTATATTTTATTCGTTCCGCTGTGAGATTCTGTGTTGTTATTCTGTTCTTCTTCTATCCGTTTCTATTTCTTTAACCCTAATGACTCGTATTTCTGTATTATTTGGGTTGGACATGTGTTGTTTTAGTCAACCCAGATAGTACGGATTTATGGGCCGTTACACGTTGTACAATATAAATATATATATATATATATATGTGTGTGTGTGTGTGTGTTGTATAAAATATATATGCATTGTATAAAGTATATATGAGATATATAAAATTGTCATGTATTGAAATAAATATTGGTTGGATAAAATATTATTTTAATATATATACATGAGATATATAAAACGATCATGTATTGAAATAAATATTGGTTGGCAAAAATTATTATTTTTAGCTTATATATGAGATATAGAAAATTGTCATGCAATGGAATAATTATTGGATTGTTAAAAATATATTTTTTAACATATACATGCACTGTATAAAATTGTCATGTAATGGAATATTCAGTTTTGATTTAAAATTGAAAAGGAAGTTGATATCATTTTAAAATGAATTTATAAATGATTTATAAAATGCGTTTTAAATGGAAATCGATGATATATATATATTATAATGGCTTGAATAGAACGCGCTGCGCTACGATGGTTCACGAATTTCAACCATTAACTTCAAATTGATGTAATGGGAGATCCGACCGTCGGATTCTCCTAAAACCAGAACCGTTGGGTTCATATCGAAAAAACTTCCCAATTAATATAGGAGATTTAAATTTAACGGTTAGATTTTAAAATATGTCCAAATCAATTTTAGAAAAGGTCGCTATAGATGTTGTTCGGTGGCCGTTATTGGAAACCGACTGTAAGGGCCTTAATAAAATTATTAAAAATATTGAAACATCATGTAAAATCATAATGAATGATTTGGAAAGATATTGAATGAAAAATTCCATATTTAAAAAGATAAAAGATATTTTTATTTGAATGAAATAGTTATTAACTAGAATAATAATCCAATGATTTTCAAATAAATAAATTGGATTTGTAAATGGGTTTTAAAATAACCAGAATTTTCCAATGAATAAATTGGAATGGATTTGAGTGGAAATAATCTTGGGAATATTTCGATATTGGATTATGTGATTATACGGATATTGTGGAAGAATTTGGAATATATAAATATCGTTATTCCCAATACGATATCCTTTAGTTTCAGAATTTGATGTTGAATATAAGTCGATATTACTTCTATTCAGAGCCTTATATTTAATATCAAATTGGATTTTGGGGTTTATAGTGAACAATGTTTTAAATAACAGTCGTTCTTTAACCCAATTAACAGTGAAGATATGATTTGGAATTTATAATCTTTTAAATAAGATTAATGGAATTTTCCAAAGAAAAGTTTTCCAATTTAATATATTAAATTGGAGTTGAATGGAATTCGATTTAATAATCGAAAAGAACTTATGTAAAGGAAGACCATTACTATTTATGGAATTTAAAAGGCCTTGCCGCTATTCCACTTATAGTATTAGTTTGATATGGAAATTTTTATCGATTATATATTGTTATAATTTTCATGAAGATTCCATTTTGACGGAAGAGGATTTTGGGTTTATCGTGAACTTTGTTTTAAAGGACATTGATTCTTTAACCCAGCTAAAGGAAGGATTAATTTCCAGAAAGTTGAAAAATCATTAAGTAATGATTTTAGAGATTGAAACGAAGAAGAGTTTTAATAAATCTTTAATTAGATTTGAATGAATGAATGATAATTAAATTTACCAAAACATGAGAAGTGGTATAAACAAAAAACACTTGGTTTTTGATATTGATTGGGATGGATTGACTGTTTGGATTGTGCTCGACCAGTTTATGAGCAAAATATGCTTTTACATTTTGCATTGGGTTGGGTAGAAATATTTATAAGCTAACATCTTGTGAAACACTTCACAATTTGACTATGAGATGTGTAGCGAGGTTGTTGAGTTCATTTCAAATTTAATGGATGATTTTGAAATGTTATTTTTCTTAAGTGAAAAGAAATGTATTCCCAATTTTGGACAGGGGATGTCTTATAAAAATGTTTTATAAAACAAAAAGGATTTTGAGGCCTAAACCCGATGTTGAGAAATGATTTAGAAATGTATTATGTGTTACATTGTAGTTCTTCACACAACCGATTAGTTGCTATTGATGATGTATATGTTTGGTGGCCGAGAATTTATTCTCTTGTTTAACACCCTTCTTTGAGACGTATGAGCTCAAAGGTTATGTGATTAATAGTGATTGATCATATGTGTGAATTGTTGATGTAAAGTACTATATTTTGGAAAGTACTTGTGATTGTTATGTTCTGAAAGGATTTTCCCTACTTCAGGATATAAAAATGATTTAATATGTGGCTAAAGATTCTGGTAACCTGGACGACTAAAAGTATGGGTGAGATGGCAGTGTAGTCTCTGAGGGCATGGGATTGTGCATCGTCAGTGTAGCCTGCTCCATCGTGGAAGGTACACATAAATATATCGAGTTGGTGAGGTGCGTACCCTTTGCCTTGTCTGAAGGGAGCCGAATATTTGGTTTCATACTTGTTTGTATGCATTGATATGTTTTGGAATTCATATTTCCAAAGATTTCGGTTTGATATCCCGAAGTGAAATCTACTTTGATATAAAGCTAGATATGTATTTCAAATGGTTTGAAATAAGAATTCGGAATAAAGTCCAAAGAAATAATAAAGTCCAAAGAAATAATTTATGTAAAGTGAATTGGATTTCGAAAAAAAAATATGTTTGGGATTAAGCCTAAATAGGTAGATTGGAATATTGCATGTTATATGATGCATTATATATCCATATGTCTGTTATCGGTTATTGTTTATGCACTAGTATTCATGGGGGTAAACCCGTTCCGTGACATACGGCCTGGTCCCGTGATATGCCTCACTTTAAAGTAAAATTTTGATATCTATTTTTAGTTCTCACACCAGTCCCATGACTGACTCAGAGTTTGTTGTTTCTACCTAAACTCTGGGTGCCCATATTTTCCACATGGGCAGTCAATAGTTTTGGTTTTGCAGATTATTTCATTTAGTAGGATTCTGGATCGAAGCTTAAAGTTGTGTCCAGAGCATTGATAGTCTTCCGCTGTGTTAGTTTATTTGTTTCCGCTGCATTGTATTACATTTATTGTAAACTTATTTTCAACTGTATTGTTTTTGATACTATGATATTATATACTCTGATATAACATTATTATGATGTTTATAGAAGTCTTCTGTAGTTTGTTCTAATGTGTTGTGCTCCCAAAGTTAGCGTATCTGCCTTTTTGGTTCGATTTAAGTCGGTTTAACGATCGATTTGGATCGACCGAGAGGTAGGGTCACTACATTTGGTATCAGAGCTTTGGTTAACTCAAATCTTTGGGGTGCAACTCGTTAGAATAGAATAAAAGACAAGTTTAAGATTGGATTAGTAACATCCTACAAGAATGACTCATTAGAGATAGGATCAGTAGTATCCTAGAATGAGAAACTCGTTAAAGATGGGGTTAGAAATGCCCTAGAATGAGTTGAGAGTGACAAGTTTATAATTAACGTATTCTATGATTATATATGTAATCCGATCTTATAAAATTAGGGTTGGACATTTTTACCATATTACCACTTACCAGCCATTACCAACCGCTACCAACGAAAGTGGTACCGAACAATCGGTAATCAATTTGATCGGTACGGTATGCTGAACCACATGAAAATATGCGGTATGGTAATGGTAATTGAGCATTAACAATGGTAATTACCATACCGACCACATATCTTAAACAATACATATGTATATTCTTATATTTCATCATATATGTTTATTACATAACAAAGAACTTCTAATATGTAATGATTTAATAAAAACCTAGGAAAATACTATTATGATAAAAAATTGAATGCAATTTTTATCATATATCTTAGAAACGGTATAATTTATACGATATTTTCGTTCATCCATAAAGTTTTAATGCATGTTTGACTATGTAAAATAAGACAGATAAATAATAATATAATAACAAAAAAATCAATTTTAATATTTAATATTTTGACGTGAAATATTGTAAATAAAAAGATCTCATACCAGTGAGCGGTAAAAACTTATTACCGATCTCTACCAACCATTTCCAACCATAAACCGAACCGTCGGTAATCGATTTCTTTGGTCGGTAATAGTATGATTTTTCAATTACCATATAAAGTCGGTACGGTAATGGTTTTGAATACAAAGTTCCGGTATCGAACCGATTCCACCCCTATATAAAATATGATTTTTGAATATATAAAAGTTGTATATATTTGAAATGTTAACCAACTAATTAATTGTTGGTTGTGTTGTGTGATTATTAATCCAACTAATTAAGATATTGGAATGATAAAACCAATAAGAAAATGAAAGTTAATTTAGCCAAATTGAATAAAAATATTGATCTGAATTGAAAATTGACTGGAATTGCATATATGTACATATGTGTATAATGAACTGGTCATAGCATAGAAGCTAAGAAGAGGAATAAAATTGTATGCCCGATAAATAGGTACATTTTTACTATATTCATTGGGTTTGATGATTTTATGAGCCGATTGGCAAGCCACTTGGCTTTTTCTTTTTTTTTTGATTGATGAGGGCCCGGTGAGGCATGTTTCGGTTTTACCGATCAACCCGTACAAAGGAGGTTATGGCGAAATTTTTTGAAAATTTAAGGTGTTAGCCAAATTTTTGAGAAATTAGAAAATTCTTAGAAATTGAAAAGTTGAAGAATGAAAGCCAGAATTAAAGTTGAGTTGGTTAGTTAAAAAACTTTCAGCTCCGTTCCTTTTCGAGGACGAAAAGATTTTAAGTGGGGAAGATTGTAACAACCCCGAATTTCTGAACCAGTTTAAAATTTTTATTTTAGCTATTTTAATGAGTTTTGAATATTTAAAATGATTTATTTTAAATAATAACGACTAAAAATTTATTTGTATAGAAGTTAGAACATATAAATTTAATTATAAAAGTAGTTTGAAATGGCGCGGTAGTTTGAAAATTCGATCATAAACTTCAATTGAATATATAGAATTCAATATAAATCGGATTTCAGTAAAACAAGAAACATTTGAATCTGTTTAATTATATCTTTCTAAACAATGTGAAAATTTCAGATTTTATAATATAAACTGTAAGTTATGTCCAGTTTAAAATTCAGAATAGTCACTATGGAATTTATGTATATTTTAAATAATATATAGCCCTTAATAATAGCCATTTTGCAAACAGCCTCAGTTTTCGACGAAACCACTTCTGTTGGTTCCAGACTATCATATTATAGTCAGATTTAAAATGTAAGCATGGTAAATGTAAACACGTTTGGTAATTTCAGTTTAAAGTTAATCGACTAGAAAAAGACCATTTTTCAAACGGTCTCCAAATTTGACGAAATTAGTTTTGTTAGGACTGGATCATCAAAACATAGCTAGATTTAATTTTTCTGTAATTTTTGGAGTCAGTATGTGGCCCCGGTAAATTAAAATATACATTGAAATTTAATATTGACTGTTATATTAATTTATATTTTAATTTTGATGAAAAATAATCGAAATAGTAGAGTTGGCTTACGAAACATATTACATTGTGCCCGGAATGAGGTATTTAGTTAGTAACGACAGTCGTTGGGTTTGATTTGGAGTTCGGATCGATAAACCAATAATTCATGAATTAAATAATATAAAAAATGGTATAAATATTAAATCCGGAAACCCTAATCATTCCATTTTCGTTCAGCCGCCTTCTCCATTTCAAAGGCCAACATCCCCCCGTTTTAAATCGCAAATAACTTCAAATCTGCCGATCGTTTGAAGAGATTATCAACTGAAAATTCGATCTACTCCTCATAATCTTTTGAACAACCGGTGATGATCAGTTTTAACGTGAAGGATTGGGAGAATTTCTGGTTGAAACGCAGCAGGGGGGATGGCGCGGCTCACGTCGCTGGTTGTCATGGAGGTGGGTGATCTACCTCCGATCATCTATGGGAGGTGCGATTTGGGGAGAGGGAGTTGAAGGTTTGGTTCGACGTTGGGTTCCCAGAATGAATACGAAGAAGAAGGAGTAAACGGTGGATTAATAAAGTGATTAAGGGTGATTAATTGGAGTAAAGAACTTATTAATTAATTAACTAAAGTAATTAATTTATGTTGTTAACATTTTAAATCTCGTATCTTATTCAAATGATGCCAGAATTTAACAAACAAGGGCTCGTTGAAATCGTAAATTCGAACTCTAAGCCATGGAACTGACTAGAACGGAAATGGAGCACGTTAGAATTTCAGGCGAATTTAAACCTGAACTGTACTAAAATCATCAGATAAAGAATGGAAACCAAAGTGAGAACTCTCTCGCTAAAATACTTGTTTAGTTATTTATTTTATAACTGAATATATGAACTGCCAGTATTGATTTTTATCAGTTTTTAATTATCACAAATATTGTACGGTGCCTGTTAGCCCACATTCACTGTTGTTTGAAAACCATGGATGATTAAATTGACTTTATTGTGTTGTGATTGTGATGTGAAATAGAGTAAATAAAATACACGTATGCGTTGTATAAAATATAATGCATTGTATAATATATATATGCATTGTATAAAATATATATGCATTGTATATAGTATATATGAGATATATAAAATTGTCATGTATTGAAATAAATATTGCTTGGATAAAAATATTATTTTTAATATATTTATGAGATATATATAAAATGGTCATGTATTGAAATAAATATTGTTTGGCTAAAAATATTATTTTTAGCTTATATATGAGATATAGAAAAGTGTCATGTAATGGAATAATTATTGGATTGTTAAAAATATATTTTTTAACATATATATGCACTGTATAAAATTGTCATGTAATGGAATATTCAGTTTTGATTTAAAATTGAAAAGGAAGTTGACATCGTTTTAAAATGAATTTATAAACGATTTATAAAATACGTTTTAAATGGAAATCCACGATATATATATATATATATATATATATATATATATATATATAATGGCTTGAATAGAACGCGCCATGCAGCGACCGTTTGCGAATTTCAACCATTAACTTCAAATTGATGTAACGGGAGATCCGACCGTCGGATTCTCCTAAAACTGGAACCGTTGTGTTCGTATCCAAAAGATCTTTCCAATGAATATAGGAGATTTATATTTGAACGGTTAGATTTTAAAATATTTTCAAATCAATTTTAGAAAAGGTCGCTATGGATGCAGTTCGGTGGCCGTTATTGGAAAACGATTGTAAAGGCATTAATAAAATTATTAAAAAAATATTGAAAAATTATGTAAAATCATAATGAATAATTTGGAAAGATTTTGGATGAAAAATTCCATTTTTAAAAATATAAAAGATATTTTTACTGAATGAACTTGTTATTAACTAGAATAATAATCCAATGATTTTCAAATAAATAAATTGGATTTGTAAATGGGTTTTAAAATAACCAGAATTTTCCAACGAATAAACTGGAATGGATTTTAGTGGAAATAATCTTCGGAATATTTCGATATTGGATTCCGTGATTATACGGATATTGTTGAGGAATTTGGAAGATATAGATATCGTTATTCCCAATACGATATCCGTTAGTTTCAGAACTTGATGTTGAATATAAGTCGATATTATTTCTATTCAGAACCTTATATTTAATATCAAATTGAATTTTGGGGTTTATAGTGAACAATGTTTTAAAAAATAGTCGTTCTTTAACCCAATTAGTAGTGAAGATATGATTTGGAATTTATAATCGGTGAAATAAGATTAATGGAATTTTCCAAAGAAAAGTTTTCCAATTTAATATATCAAATTGTAATTGAATGGAATTCGATTTAATAATCGAGATGAACTTCTGTAAAGGAAGACCGTTACTATTTATGGAATTTAAAAGGCCTTGCCGCTATTCCACTTATAGTACTAGTTTGATACGAAGATTTATATCGATTATATACTATTATGATTTTCGTGAAGATTCCATTTTGATGGAAGAGGATTTTGGGTTTATCGTGAACTTTGTTTTAAAGGACATTGATTCTTTAACCCAGTTAAAGGCAGGATTAATTTATAGAAAGTTGAACAATCATTAAGTAATTCTTTTAGAGATTGAAACACAGAAGACTTTTAATAAATCTTTAATTAGATTTGAATGAATGAATGGTGATTAAATTTACCAAAACATGAGATGTGGTATAAACCAGTTACACTTGATTTTTGATATTGATTGAGATGGATTGATTGTTTGGATTGTGCTCAACCAGTTTATGAGAAAAATATGCTTTTACATTTAGCATTGGATTGGGTAGAAATATTCATAAGCTAACATCTGGTGAAACACTTCATGATTTGACTATAAGATGTGTAGCGAGGTTGTTGAGTTCACTTCAAATTTAAAGAATGATTTTGAAATGATATTGTTCTTAACTGAAAAGAAATGTATTCCCAAATTTGGACAGGGGATGTTTTATAAAAAAAATTTATAAAACAGAAAGGATTTCGAGGCCTAAACCCGATGTTGTGAAATGATTTAGAAATGTATTATGTGTTACATTGTAGTTATTCACGTAACTGATTAGTTTCTATTGATGATATATCTGTTTGGTGGCCGAGAATTTATTCTCTTGCTTAACACCCTTCTTTGAGATGTACGAGCTCAAATGTTATATGATTAATAGTAACTGATCATATGTGTGAATTGCTGATGTAAAGTACTATATTTTGGAAAGTACATGTGATTATTATGTTGTGAAAGGATTTTCCTTACTTCCGGATATAAAAATGATTTAGTATGTGGCTAAAGATTCTGGTAACCCGGACGACTAAAAGTATGGGTGAGATGGCGGTGTAGTCCCCACGGGCGTGGGATTGTGCATCGCCAGTGTAGCATGCTCCATCGTGGGAGGTGTGTGCGCACACACACACACACACACACATATATATATATATATCGAGTTGGTGAGGTGCGTACCCTTTGCCTTGTCTGAGGGGAGCCCGATATTTGGTTGCATACTCGTTTGTATGCATTGTTATGTTTTGGAATTCATATTTCCAAAGATTTTGGTTTGAGATCCCGAAGTGAAATCTACTTTGATATAAAGCTAGATATGTATTTCAAATGGTTTGAAATAAGAATTCGAGAATAATGTCCAAAGAAATAATTTCTGTAAAGTGAATTGGATTTCGAAAAAATCTATATTTGGGATTAAGCCTAAATGGGTAGATTGGAAAATTACATGTTGTATGATGCATTGTAGATCCATATCTATTATTGGTTATTATTTATGCATTGATATTCATGGGGGTAAACCAGTTCCGTGACATATGGTGTGGTCCCGTGATATGCCTCACTTTAAAGTAAAATTTTAATAACTGTTTTTAGTTCTCACACCAGTCCCATGACTGACTCGGAGTTTATTGTTTCTACCTAAACTCCGCGTGCCCATATTTTCCACATGGGCAGTCAGTAGTTTTGGTTTTGCAGATTATTTCATTTAGCAGGATTCTGGACTGAAGCTTAAAGCTGTGTCCAGAGCATTGATATTCTTCCGATGTGTTAGTTTATTTGTTTCCGCTGCATTGTATTACATTTATTGTAAATTTATTTTCCTCTGTATTATTTTCGATACTCTGATGTTCTGTACTCTGATGTAACATTATTATAATGTTTATAAAAGTTTTCTGTTGTTTGTTCTGATGTGTTATGCGCCCGAAGTTAGCGTATCCGCATTTTTGTTTCGATTTCTGTCAGTTTAACGATCGATTTGGATCGACCGAGAGGGAGGGTCACTACAATAGTAGTGGTTAAGCTATTAAGAATTATAATAGTAAAATAGAATTAAACTTTATAGTGATACTGCATAAATAACAGGGTAATAATATAATCTACAAATGATAATATAAGTTAAACTTTATTTTAAATTTCTAACAAATAACTATAAAGAATGTATAATGATGACTCCCTTATTAGTAATGAAGGCTTAAACGGAATATACCACTATAAGCGTTAATTATTATTTTTAATTACAAATAACAAATTGTTAAGTTTTATTTGTACATAGCGATTATTATTTTGTCATATTCTTCATCATCCATTTTCTCCATGAAATCCACTTGCAAAAATAGGAGGAGAAAACTCATATGATAAGAAGATATAAGTATAAAAAATTTACTAAATGTATCACTAAACATTGCTGAAGTAAATTTAGCATCCCAAATAAAATCATCATCTGAGAGATATTTTTTATCATCATTTGTCGTTTTGTGGACTTCTGCACTATCCATCATTTTCTATGGTTTTCGAGATATATCAACTTGTTGAGTCGACCATTGCTTATAGCAGGGTTCACTATCCATTGTTGATCAATATCTTATGTTGTTTGATCTATTTGATGGAATGATGATAATGATTCTTATTAGGAGTTTGTATTATAAATCAAACTATTTGACTATTTTTTAACTTAATAGAATATGCATATAAATTAATAAAATTAGTAATAAATGGACTTTAACTCTCATATGGCTTGTTACTAAAACCACACAATAATAGTAATAATCTTTACTACTACTAATAATAATAATTGACAAAAGATTAATAACTTGCTATCACTAAAGCTTAACAGATTCACTACAAATATGTCACTAACAATTCTTTGTGCTTACATTGTTGTTCACCATCAACATATAATTGTTATCGTATATATACAAAACACACAGTATGGAATTATTGTGTATAAATAAGATGAAACTAAGATTTAAAAGTGAATAATTATGCTTTAGAGAATGAGTAAAATTTGGAACAGTAAGAATTCTTATTCTGTTTGACTTTAGAATTTTGATGGATGTTTGTTTATTGTAGCAACTGTGAATTAACGTACATGTATAATTAATGGTGCATGCAAAGGAATGGCCACAACATTCAAAAGCTTTCACTTTCTGTACTTATAGTACCCTAGAGGCTTCTCCACTCTCTACTAACTGTAAAAACACCAGACACTGGTGCAAATGTTGATTTTCATATTCTCATTCATTTGACTACCTAACCATCATTATTATTTTACTTTCTATCGGGATATGATTTGTTGCTAATAAAAAGTGGAAACTGTGTCCACTTCACTTTTGACTATTGACTTATCTTTGTTTTATTACTACATTGTAATACATATTTCGCTAACACAAAAGATTTGTTACTTTGATAATGCAGCAGTTAGGTTGCCACAAATAACTCATAGGATGTTGTTCGTATATCCAGTGGCGTAGCCAGAAAGTCCAGATGGGGGGATATTAAACAAGGGGGTTCATTGTTGAGCATTTGATTATACAGGAAAATAATTACAAGGACAAAATTAAAGGCTTTTTCTCCATAAGGACAGCCCACTTAAATTTTACTCAAAAGGACAACACACTCCTTTTCTTCACTCACGTGCCCTATTTCATCTAATCCATTAAAGATTTAGTCCCTAAATCACGCGCGTTATTTCCTTATTTCATTATCCATTTCTCGTCGAACAAAATTTTGGATCTCGCCGTCACTGATCGCGATTTTTATTCCTGCAGTTTATCGAATCAAATTTTTAATCTGATCGCATAAATCCAAAGAGAACTGAAATCATAAATCAACGCACAATTCTAAGACGGAAAATCGATCTCTCATCAATCAGACAGGAAAATCAAAAGCACATTAGTGTTGATTTTCTCCATTCATTTTGCGTTTATCATACGATTCTTTCACTGTTTGCGATAGGTTTTTAGTGTTTCTATTGGTAATTCATGGATTCTACTTGTGCTACAGTCAGGTATTATTTTTTACTTTTTCCAGATTTTTAATTTTTTTTTCATGTTGTAATTTATAAGGACTGCATTGCTGAATTAAATATATTTTAGATTAAAACTTCTTTTGCGTTCATTACTGTAAATGTTACTTTGATTGTTTGCATTGTATTCACAAAAAATTAACTAAAGCAGTTTTTAGGTATCATTTTAGTATTTTTTATGGTATCAGTTTTTCTCTTTCATTTGAATGTGTAACAGTTTGTAGGTGTCATTTTTATATTTTTTTTAGGTGTCATTTTTAATGTATTACCCTTGTTTTATTGTTTTTTGGTATCTGTTTGCATCTTTTTAACTGGCTAACTGTTTTTTTTTTCACATTACTTTTTTTTCCAGTGGTGATGGCACTCTTCTTATCGTACTTGTCTTCAACGATACCTCTTTCAGTACTCGGTTGTCGATTAATTGCTCATTGTATGCTTTGCAAAACGAAATATGTGAGTATTGGTCTCAACTTACTCCAAAGTCCATTGAAATTAGCTATGTGCTTGAGGATAGAATTAAAATTGTTGAGACTGACTCTGATCTTCAAAGTATAGTTTTATTTCAATTACATAAGAAGAGTGCTTTTTTCTGTTTTGATGTTAAGTTGAAGGAATTTCTGTTGGAAAATGTGATTGATGGTTCTTCTGCACTTTCTACTAATGTTTTAATTCCTTCGTCTTCTGATCAATGTTTGGGTGCGAACATTGTTGTTCATAGGAAGAGTTATTTAAAAGATTTGATGAAAAGAGGATCTACATTAAAATTTACTGATTTAACCGGTTTTTGTTTCGGAAGCGCCAAGGAGTTCAGAGAATTCTTATTGGCCTTTCAAATTAAATCAGGTCATGAATACCATTTTCTTAAGAATAGTGTTACTAGGATCACAGCTATTTGCTCATCGTTTTCTACTGGTTGTTTGTTTAAAGTGCATGCTTCTTGTGATGTTGGCCAACTAAATAGGTTTTTCATTAGAAAGCTGGTTGCTGAACATTCTTGCGGGGGTGGTCTAACAAATATGAGTAACCCTTCTCTATCAAGCTCATTTGTTAAATCATTGATAATAGATGAAATTAGTGATCATCCGAGTAAGAAACCAAAAGACATCATTGATGATTTTCGAAGAGAGTTTAATCTGAATTTATCTTATTCTTATGCTTACAAAGGAAAGCAACTAGCTTTAATGGAATTGTATGGTAATGATGCAATGTCGTACAATGATTTATCTTGGTATTTAGGTGCACTATAGACTCACAATCCGGGTTCTTATGTCGCTATGAATGTTAACTCTTCTACAAATCAGTTTGGGAGAGTGTTTGTTGGTTTTGGTGCTTGTATTCATGGATTCAAACATTGCCGTCCTATGATATTTTTAGACGGTACCCATCTGAAAGGTAGGTCAGGAGTTTTAATGGGTGCTACAGCTAAGAATGGCAACCAAGGTATTATTTTAAAATAATTTATAGACGATTTACAGTATCATTGTTTAGCTATATAGATTTTAGTTATCATTTTTATTGGCATTACGGTATCATTTTTGTTCTCTGTCTTTAGTATACAGTTCGTAGTTATCATTTTATTCCTTATATAGGTATCATTTTTTATCCAACAGTTTATAACCACCAGTTTTGGTTGTTTGCAGGTATCAGTTTGATTCATACAGTTTTTAATTAGTTTTTTCATATGTATGCATTTATCATTTTTTTTAAAATAATTATTTCCTACTGAATTTTTATTCATAATTTTTTTGCAGGTTTCTTCCCTCTAGCTATGGCCATAGTTTCAATAGAAAATGTGGATAATTGGAGTTGGTTTTTAAATCATTTGAAGAAAATGCTCAACGAAGATCGTAATTTGGTTTTTATGTCCGATCGACATCAAGGTCTGATTTCGGGTGTTCACGATGTTTTTCCCACTTCAAACCATAGTTATTGCTACCTTCACATGGAACAAAATTTGTTGTCTGCTGTTAAGTCTAAAAATGCACACATTTCAATTGTGGAATTGTTCCGTACATGTTCTCGAGCATCTAATGTTCATGAATTTCAAGTTGCTCATTCTAAGTTTTTAGAAGTTGGTGGTCCTGCAACTGTTGCTTTTTTGAAAGATAAACCTTTCGATAAATGGGCTAATTTTTTTTTCCGTGGTAAAAGGTATGGCGAGTACAGTTCTAACGTGGCTGAAAGTTTCAATAGCTGGATTTTAGAAGAACGGGCCTTACCAATTACATCTTGTTTGGATGGGATACAAATAAAAATCATGGAACAAATGGCTAAACGTCGAGAAGAATCCTGTTTGTGGACTACCATATTGTGTCCAAACATGGAAAACCGATTAAAAGACTTAGTTGAAGAAGGTTCTGGTTGGGATGTATTCAAGGCTTCTAAACACCTTTTTGAAGTGAAATCACCAATTTCTCCTCGTGTTGATCTAAAAGACAGGACGTGTAGCTGTAACCAGTGGAAAGTGACGGGTTTTCCATGTGCTCATGCGATAGAATGCATTAATAAAATGAAATTAAATGTGTATGATTTCATTGAGCACTATTTCACTGTGGAAGCTTATCGATCTTCATATAGTCATACAATTAATCATATACCTACATATGACAAACCGGATGTTGATTCAAGTAATGAAGCAATAATTAAGCCACCAAAGGATAAACGTGGTGCCGGTAGATCTTCATCAAAAAGGAAAGGAGGATTTGCTTATTTCCAGAACAAGCAAAACAGATGTAGAGTGTGCAATCAATATGGTCATAATAAGCGCAATTGTCAAGCATCCAAAAATAAAAAATGAAATTCATTACATTTGTTCTAGGTTTCATTTGTATCTCGATATATACTTGTCACGTAAACTTGTATGCGTTTGCAATTCAGTTGATGATGATCTGCAAATGTACTTAATAATCTACATTTTTAATAAATAATCTTCTTTGCTTATTTTGTTTATATTTGATTATAACATTGATGTGTTATTGGTGTGATGTTTTTTTTGGTTGTTCTGATCAATGATATGCGAGTTGCATGTTAAATATTAGTTCTTATCAATTGCATGAATCTATTCAATTAGTTATTCTTTATGTTTGATTAGCTGATTATCTTTTCTATTTCTTTGTAGGGTTCAATTTAGTTTTGTTACCATGTATAGAATTTTTTTTGGTATCATTTTTATAATTTTTTAGGGGTCATTTTTATTTAATCTTACGTTTAAAGTCCATGGGTATCATTGTTCCTTCACTGCAGTTATCATTTTTCTTTTGAATTTTTAACTACAGATTCTGGTTATCATTTTTTATTTAATATAGATATCATTTTTATAATTCATATCACTAAACAGTTTCTGGGTATCATTTTTTAATAACTGTAGTTATCATTTACTGAATTTTGTTTATTTAACAGCATTGTTGCACAAATACAAATTAATAGGCAAAAATATTGTAGTCACTTCAGTTTTTCATCATACAACTTAGTGACTACACTCTTTGATGCAATTTTTCACTGGTTCATTCTTTTCCATTTATTTTTCTGCTTATTTAACATATGAATATTCCATAGGTATCATTTTTTAATCAATTCAGTTATCATTTAATTTCTATCAATGTTTATTCAGTTTTTGATTATCATTTTCTATATATTGTAGGTGTCATTTTTTGATTTCTTACCCACTGTACAGTTTTTAGTTATCATTTTCTAGCTGATGTAGTTATCATTTTTTTACATTAATTTAGTTCACTTTATTTCTGCAAAAATACAACAAACTCAGACTGAATAAAATTTTTGATATGAAATCAATCTTTTCCATTCCAAAACAGCTATGTGGCAAGTGTGCAAAGTTATCATTATTCATTGATTCATGATTAGTATTTCACACATTCACCCATTCATTACTGGAATTTAAAACAAGATCATCTGTTTAAAATTCAAACTAACAGAAAATACAATGTTTTCCAACCTTCTACAACATACAGCACTCTTTCACTCATTTTTTCATTGATTTTTTTTACTATTCTTGGTCAATTCAGTAATAAATCGGACTAAATTCCAGCAGCATGCATGATTGGATATGACTTCACGAACAATTAGTGCTCTTATTTTATCCATTTTCTCCTTTGAGACCTTCATAGGAATTTCAGCTCTGTTGTCTGCAATCAAATTTATGATGACGAATATCCCACAGTCCACTCTGTATAAATGAAAATTAACGATGTTTAGAAAATATAATCACAATGTTGACCAGATAAATCAAAAAAAAAAAAAACCAACACAACAGAAAAAAAATTAATTTGTCACCATGTTGCTGTGCACATGGTTCTTGAAAAATTTCCCCTTCAACAATCTTCTTATCTACAATTTCATTTCCTACCCAAATTTATTGCAGAATTTCTTCGACCTTCTTTCGCTGCAATGATAATTTTTTAGTAGTCATTTAATCACAATACATACATTACAATTTTCTTACCACTTCATATGCTTCGTTTAAATGAAGATTATTGAACTTGTTTGATCTTCTTGGTCTCAAAGAATCATAGTGAACCCATTGCATGTTTGCATATGCTAATGTCAACAGCGTCCAGTGGTTGTTAAAATGTAATGGGAAGTAAATCTTTTCTGTATAACTGTTCAAGGCTTCTTCTTTTAAGAAAGGAGTAACCAAACTTTTGATAATTGAACTCCTTCCCTCCATAATTGCTTTCTGCTCAGTGTAAATTTTAATTTAATATTTATTGACGACGTGATTACTACAATAAGATTTTTTAAAATCAGTGATTCAACTTACTGTCATAAGTGTAGACATTGCGTAATTGTTATCGACTAAATCACATTTACGGGTGCACCAGTCGATTATCTGAAAATACAATGAAAACAATATATTATATAAAGTAAATAAACATGTTACAACATCTTATAACAGATTTATCTCTTCAAATATATCTGTTTTAGTACGACATAATTTGAATCTATATTTTACATTTTCTAAGTATCATTTCTTTATTTAATTAGGTATCATTATACTGATCATATAACAAAATTAAAAATTTGGTTATCAATTTTTTTAAAACACTGACAGAAATAAAATGATAACTGAACTGATTAAAAAATGTTAGCTGTGGAATATTCATATGTTAAATATTCAAAAAAATAAATGGGAAAGAATAAACCATTGAATAATTGAATCAAATAGTGTAGTAACTAAATTGGATGATGAAAAACTCAACTGCCTACAATATTTTTGGATATTGATTTGTATTTGTGCAGAAATATTGTTAAATACACAACACTCAGAAAATGATAACTAAAGTTATAAAAAAATGATTCCCAGAAACTGTTTAGTGATATGACTGGTAAAAATGATATCTATATTAAATAAGAAATGATAACCAGAATCTGTAGTTCAAAATTCAAAAAAAAAAATGATAACTGCAGTGAAGAAAAAATGATACCCATGGACTATGAAAGTAAAATTAATTAAAAATGACCCCTAAAAAATTATAAAAATGACCCCTAAAAAAATATAACAATTTTTTGTACATCGGTTTACCTGCCCATCTGTGAACAAACCTCTCATCAATTCTGTCAACATATCCTTTGTAACAATGCAACCTCCCCGTGATGGATCATCATCTTCCCAAGCAATCGGACTGTCAATTATTTACAAGTCAAACAGTTAATAAATTTATTTCTATGTTGTAGAAGTATAGATGAAAATTTTATACTTACTTTTCTTCAGCTAATGACATTGAATAAATTTTTCTTACAATTCTACCTTCCTCATCATCAAGATGTTTTGCCACTTTTTTGCATTTTGACAACTGCAAGTCTTTCCATGAAGGTTCTTCAACATTTATTGGCTCTACAATAACATTTTTTTTCCTCATCTTCGTTATCTTCGTTTACCTTTTTTTGCCTGCATTTTTCATCATCAATTGGAATCAATGAAACTTGTAACTCATCAGTTTTTCCTTCGCTTGAACCTTCAGTCTCCTTCTCCTTTGTTACCCTTGCTCTCTTTGTTGCTTTTACATAATATTCAGACTCCTCTTTTCTTTTTTGTGTTCTTCTTCTTGCTCTCATTCTCAATATGTATGACGGTGGTTTTGCACTTTTTGGCTTGGAAGCTGATTTTTTAAGTCTTTTTTTTACCTTTTTTGGGGAATTCCCTTCTCTGACTTTCATTTTTGCAATCTCTGCAGTCATATTAAAACTAAATTTTGGAGGATCAATGTCATAAATTGACTGTACACCTCTTTCTCTCCCACTATCATCGACCGAATCATTAACTGTTATTGGCGTTGTTTCATTCACTATTTCAGCTGCCAAGTTTTCTTCTCCATAGACCCTTTCATCATCATTCATCATGATATCGTTCATTTTATCTTGGTATTGATTCTCAATATTCATCTCATTTTTACTAATTTGACCACTATTCATGTTTTCATCTGTATGCGTATCACCCAGTGTCGTTTCTACATCAACTCTTTCATCTGTTTTGTCGTGTTGCATTTCAACTTTCTGCTCTTTCATCTGGTCTTTGAGTTTACATAACTCCTTTTCTACTTTTTTCTCAAATTTCTTTCTTCCATCCACTTCCTTTTAAATTCTTTGTTTTCCTTCTCCAATTCTGTGATGCGATAGTTAAGAACATTTTCCATGTCCTTATCAACTTTTTCCACTACTTGGACCTGCTGATTGCGCGTTCTTTTTTTGGTTTGCGCAGCTTTTCCTTTTATTGTAGCTCTTCTAGCCAAACTTTCCTTACACTCTAACAAAAGTGCCTCATGTATCTCAATTTTTCCCATTTCCATTACCTATACAGCAAAATACAATATATTAATCAATCTGCATACTTGCCTCATTGCTGAGTTGGATTGGAAAAAGACTGATTTCATATCAAAAATTTTATTGAGTCTCAGTACTTTGTATGTTTGCAGAATTGAAGTGAACTAACTTAATGCAAAAAATGATAACTACATAAGCAATAAAATGATAACTAAAAACTGTACAGTATTTAAGAAATGAAAAAAATGATACCTACATTTTATAGAAAATGATAATAAAAAACTGATTAAACATTGACAGAAATTAAATGATAACTGAATTGATTAAAAAATGATAGATATGTAATATTCAAATGTTAAATATTCAGAAAAATAAATGGGAAAGAATAAACCATTGAATAATTAAAACTAATAGTGTAGTCACTAAATTGGATGATGAAAAACTCAACTGTCTACAATATTTTTGGATATTGATTTGTATTTGTGCAGAAATGTTGTTAAATACACAACACTCAGAAAATGATAACTAAAATTATAAAAAAATGACACCCAGAAACTGTTTAGTGATATGAATTATAAAAATGATATCTATATTATATAAAAAATGATAACCAGAATCTGTAGTTAAAAATTCAAAACAAAAATGATAACTGCAGTGAAGAAAAAATGATACCCATGGACAATGATAGTAAGATTGATTAAAAATGACCCCTAAAAAAATATATAAATGATACCAGAAAAAATTCTACACACAGCAACAACACTAAAATGAACCTTACAAAGAACTAGAAAAGATAACCAGCTAACAAACATAAATAATAACTTTTCATTCTTCACTATTTCTATACATGGTAACAACACAAAAATTAATTGTGTAAAAAATTAACAATGAAATATTCATATTTCTACCTGTCCAGCTTTGAAACTGTCCAAAAATTCCTTCTTCACTATTTTACTCAACTTCCTTAGATCCCACCTAGCAAATCGAGGGATTTTGTTCTCAAATTTCTTTCTCTGGGCAATTAGATTCACCTTCTCACACAACACATACTGCATATAAATTAAAACCAATGTTAAAACTGAAATCAACAATACATCTTCGCGTATGTAGAAAAAAAACTGTAAGAAAATTTTTACCAATGGAAGCATTGAACAACCGGCCATATCCCGCGGATTTTTTATGTAGCTTTTTACAAACTTTCTAAAACTCGAATGAATGGTTTTTGGCCATGACACTGAACTCATCTTCTTCACATCTACAATGTATGGAATAAAACCCCACCTAAACTTTTGTTGGTTATTGGGAAAGAAAAATGTGAGCAGTATTAACATAATCCTAAGTAGTGGCAAGACCTCTTCAAACTCCTTCTTTTCTTCGCAACTTCATCTTTAATTCTTTTTTCAATTAAACTCCTTGTAACGATAGTTGCTTTCCCAAAATTTCTTGACACAAATTCCTTGCAATATGTCGGTATCGTTCTACTAGTCATTTTTGGTGTGTCGTCTATATCAGTACCTTCTAAAGGCATATAAAATAATAAACTAATATCTTCTGGAGAAATTTCCATTCTACTTTCACCAAACACAAAACATTCTTTCTCCACTGAGTAGCACGTATATACTACATCCAAATTTTCTTCTTTCTTTTTGCACTCTGTCAGTGATATGTTTTTCTCATAAAAAAGGGAAAAGAAATCATAAAACAGTGTTCGTTTCAAAATTTCTATTTGCTTGCATGTCAATGCTTTCTTATCTTTCAACAAACATATCGTCTTATAAGACGATTGCAACCCACACCTATAAGCAGTCGCACAATTCGATTTTCACCTATGACTAACTCTTCTTTACTCTGCACTGAAATACCAGACTTAATTTCTCGAGGCCTTGGATTCTCAAAATCATCATCCTAGTTATCATAAAAATAAATAAAAATTTTACTGTAGAGAATAAAAAAATTTAACAGTGGCACAGTTGAATCTACTGCATTTAAATAAATAGTTAATCTAATTAACACTAACATTTAAACTGTGCATTATCATTTTTACATTCTACATTATCATTTTTTTTGCACTAAGTTAATACAAGGTTAAATATTACTATCAGAATCTAGGTATCATTTTTAACACATACACAGTATCATTTTTAACACATACACAATATCATTTTTAACACATACAAATATTTATCAGTGACATAATTGAATGTAATGCAATTTAAAAAAAAAATACAAACTTAGATATTCAATTTGCATTATCATCTTTACATTCTACATTACCATTTTTTCTTGCACTAAGTTAATATCAAGTTAAATATTACTTTCAGAATTAAGGTATCATTTTTAACACATATACAATATCATTTTTAATACATAGCTCTATTCAAGTTATCATTTTAATACCACTGAAATTATCATTTATATACTATTGAAGTTAGCATTTTTTACTTACAGAATTTTCTTCGGTGTTTCCAGCATCCTTATGTTCAAATATTTTGGATTTTCTTCCTTCTTTACCCTGCACAAACTAACAAATAATTGTTAATTAATTTAAACAAACAATACTGAAAATTCAAACTATGAATAATAACACATACCTTTTTTTTATCGACTTTTATTTCTTTCCTCAACTTTTCTGCAACATGTTTCGGATCATTAAGCCGTTTCGACCGAGTCTCCTTACTAACTACTCTACTGCTTATTCTTACCTTTTTTCCCATCATTTTTCCTATCCACGGTATCATTTCCAACTCCAAATTTCAGTTGCTCTACATTTTCAGGGTTAACAGTATCATTTTTTTTCCCCAACGTAACTTCTTCATTGTTTTTATCTTCAATTGAATCACTACGATTCTCAACCACAATTCGTTCTCCAGCTTCTACATTTCCAGTATCATTTTTCCCTTCAGCTCCTCTTTGATCCCCAAATTGGCAATCAACGTTATCATTTCCGCTTCCAACTCCGTTTTTGTCCATTATTGGATTGTTAATTTCCTTCTGAACATCAATAGCTAGGGTTTCGACTACGGTTTGGGACAATTCGACAGCTTGAATTAGGGTTTCAAAATTCCTTTCCACTACTTTCTCCAATAACTCGCTCTCAGTACAGTCGTTAGGGTTTTGGTATAATTTAGGAGACTCCGTAGGCGTAGAATTCGTCGATTGCGATTCTGTAGCCATTTCTCAATTTCGGCGGATAGAAGCAAGTGTTTCGATAATTAAGTCAGAAAACGAAATAACGGGGTTTAATTTGGGCTAGAATATTATTTGTCCTTTTGGATAAAAAATAATTGTGTTTTCCTTATGGATAAAATATTAAATTAATTTGTCCTTATAAATTTTTTTTGCCTTGATTATATGTACAAAAAGTTAAACTAGCCATTAAATCAACCAACAAACCATCCAATCTAACAATCCCAAATTTACACCAACAAAATATTAGTTCTACAGTCAAAAGTTAAAGCAATAGCCCAAGGTCGAAGGTTTTTATGGTATGTTCGGTTGAACCATCAGAACCATGTCTATTTTATTTTGGGACAAACATAGAGATTAATATAAAAGTAGTGCGAAACAGGGTGCAAAATGAAAATATATAGCAAAATAGTAATAAAAGTCAGACCTAATTGCAAAAGTTTTTTAAACAAATTATAAAAATATTAGTAACTGTATGCTAAACAAGATCTCCACTCAGATACCTAATTTGCTGCGATCGTCCTTCGTCTTCTTTCGAAATTTCCTTCTTTCTTTCATTCGAAACCCATTCAGACAAATTACATCCCAAAACTCTATAGTAAGATTAGGCATAAAAATTCTTCAAAACTGTAATTCAGTGTGGGTTTGATGCGGTTTTCAGAGGTCTTCAAAACAATGCTTTTATGTGACAGTTTTTTTTCGCTTTATGAATTTGGGGGGGGGGGCTTGCTCAGGCCATGCACAGCGTGCCTCTGCCCCTGCATATATCCAAAACTAAGTAAAACTATGGTCTGATAAACAAAGCAATCTCAGTTTTGCTAAACTAAGCAATCAAACGTGAATCATTAGTATAATCTGCATATATGATTAAATAAGGACTAGAATATAAAATTTGTTATTCAAATAAAAAGTACAATACTTTAGAATAAATTATTCATAGCTTATAATTTTGTACAACAAATAAAATATTTTGAGTTATGTAAGAAATAGTAAATTAAAATATATTCTATAATTAATTAAATAATTAACTAAACCAATAACAAAAGAACAAGTATGGAGAAGATTAAAAAATTAGAAACCATAGGAAACTAACATAAAAGATTATTCTAAATATACAATATATGTTGCAATATATTATAATGTTAAATATATTTATTTACATATTTATCTATTGGTCATTTAAAATTTTAATTTAAATAAAAGCAAACATAAATTAGTTTATGTTGTCTATATTTACATTTACCACATAATGAATCCAAGCCTTATGTAGGTTAACATATGTCCCACGAAGACCATACAACATAACATGCAGTGCTTATAAAGATGTCATCGCATATATATTAACCAAAATAAATAAAAAATTCTACATATATGATATAAATTATTATAATATATATCAACGTGTAAACAAAATAAAATGCCAACATTCATTATTTTATGCAATGACCCGCATTCTTGGCTAATTTAAAATTTGAATTTTAATATATTTTAATGGATTTTTAAATAGAAGATGTTGATTTTGACTCGATAAAATTGGATATTAATTTTAAAAATTAGTTTTATGTTTTATCTGACTTAAAACAGGCTCAATAAAAATTTGAAATCAATTTAAAAGCTCAAATTCTGAAAATCAATATTTTAATGTTATTTTGATTGCCTAAAAAAGGACCATTTTTAAGACAGTCTTTGAATCCTACGAAACCACATATATTGGATCTGGAATGTAGAAATATGTCAGAATCCAAAATTTCAAGTCAAACAAAGTTCGCTTGTGAGAGAACAGTATATAAACGTAAGCTGAAATTTCAGTTAGTTTTCAGTTTAAGCTATAAATACGGTGATTTTTCAAATGGTCTCCAAATTCAATGAGACTAGGTTCATTGGAAGTGTAATTCCATAACATAGCGAGTTTTCAAATTTCGTAATTTTTGGAATTAGTATGTGGTCGTGCGACCAGAACGAAGTTTGCAATGAATAATGAATACATCGACTTAAGTGTCAAGTGGAGCTACAGTTGCAAGCCAATAAGAATTAGACAAACAACTCCTCTCTCTTCCAAGTGTCATCTTCCTATTTATCTGGTCATGTGTTTCATTCCTAAGTGGGTTTAATTAAGTATAATTACATCTTCCATTTTGCAAAACTAAACCTAATGCTTCTAAACACTCAAAAATGGCATCTTCCTCCGTGTGAACCCCACCACCGCTCCTCGGGCTACTTTCACTCACCTCCTCTGCTGCAGCAGACCCCCCTCCCCCGACGCCCCTCCAGGACAGCGTGGCTGTGGGCCACCTTTCCCCTTTCCGAAACTCCTTTATTCTTTACATTTTGCAGAAATGTTGCTCCTTGAAGATTCTAACCAAGTTCAAGCACCTCTACGCACCTATAAGTGACCCCACCTTACCACATGGCACCCGTATAGCGCTGCTACATCATCCTCCTTCATTGTACAATGAAGGGATGGTCCCTATACCCCTCCTCTAGCTCTTAAACCTACTAAAAATGCAACTTTCTTGCTTAAAACCCAAGTGCAAGTGTATACGAGGGTCATTGAGTATTCTTTTGTGATTTTATGTGAAAAGGGCACCACCTTTGGCTCATAGCAAGTCCACAGTGTTCTTCCGTGAAGCATCGAGGAGCGGAATGACTCTAGTGAGAACTTTTCACTCAAAATTTTGTAGTTTGTGT
>JASFAX010002805.1:0-44640 GCA_030737875.1 Allium sativum
GACTATAAGGTGTTTAACAATGTTGTTTATTTCAAAATTTAATTAATGATTTTGAAATGAGATTTATTTAGTAAAAAGAATAGTATTCCCGATTTTGGACAGGAAATGTTTTATAAAATGTTTATAAAACAGAAAGGATTTCGAGGGCTATACCCGATAATTTCGAAATGTTTTTTAATGTAAATCTATATAGATTTGAAAGTACATGTGATTATTAGGTTGTGAAATGATTTTCCCTACTTCGGGATATAAAATTATTTAGAAAGTATGTGGCTAGAGATTGGGTGACCCGAGAGCGACTAAAAGTGTGAGGGCATGCATGTCTTCCCCCATAGGTGGGATGGTGCATTGTCAGTGTAGCCGTTAGGTGCATACATATATATATATATATATATATATATATATATATATATATATATATATATATGTTCGGTTAAGGCGCGTACTACCTTGTCTGAGGGAACATGACCGATATTTGGTTTCATACTTGTTTGTATACATTGTTACGTTTTGGAATTCATATTTCCAAATGTTTTGTTTTTGAGATCCCGAAGTGAAATCTACTTTATTATAAAAGCTAGATATGTATTTCGAATGATTTGAAATAAAATAAATTGAGAAATAAAGTCCAAAGAAATAATTTCTGTAAAGAGAATTGGATTTTGAAATCTAAGTTTAGGGATTAAGCCTAAATGGGTAGATTGGAAAAAAATTGCATGTTATATGATGCATTGTAGATCCATAAGTTTATTTATGGTTGTTGTTTATGTACTGGCAATCCAATGGAGTAAACTCGTTCCGCGTTAGCGCGTGGTCCTGTGATTAGCCTTATTACTATTAAATAGGTCAAGTAGATTTCTCATACCAGTCCCATGACTGACTCATAGTTTGTTTCACTTGCAAACTCGGGTGCCTTTATTTTCCACATGGGCATTCGAGTGGCTTGTTTTTGCAGATATTTATTTATTGAGCAGGATTCTGGATCGAAGCTTAAAGTTGTATCGAGAGCATTGATAGTCTTCCGCTGCATTGTATTAAGTTTATTGTAAATTAATCTTCCACTATATTATTATTATTCGAGGTACTCTAATATTCTGTACTCTGATGTAACATTATTATAATGTTTGTAAAAGTCTTCTGTTATTTGTTCTGATGTGTTGTATGCCCAAAGTTAGCATATGCGGGATTCGAACGGTCTTGGTCGATTTAGCGATCAATTAGGTCCGGGCGAAATCCGTGTCGTTACAACAGTGGTTCAATCCGTATTGAACCTACATCCACTTTGAAGATTTTTCCAATTTTATTCACCATTGATGGATTATAGCAATGAACATCACCAGTATAATGGTTCACAATGTTGATTAAGTTTTCAGGAGTCACTATTTGAAATTCCTGTGACATCTCAATCATACTTTAGCCTCTCTCTTAAACTTCTCATTTTCTTTTTCTTACACCAGAGATTCCACTTCTTGTTCTTTGCATGTCCAAAAGCACTTTCACCATTATCAACCCTATTTTCGTACTTCTCCACAGCGGTACATAGGATACCAGTCTCTACCAATGGATCAAAAGTAGCTCCAAGGGTCTCTTGAGCTAACAATGTCTCTCTCAACGGGAAATTAAGTACTTCTACGAATCTTAACGCCTTGTTCATAGGCTTGTCTGCCAATTCCCTACCAGACTTATACAGCTCAGTAAAATTCACAATGTACTCCCTCAAACCAGACATTCCTTGCTTTAGATGAATAAATCTCTCTATCTGTAGGCTCATTTCTGCATTGGATAAGAACTTCATTTTGAATCAGGTCTTAAAATCATCTCATGAAAACACTCTGCCAATGTTTTCTTCGAAAACCATGTTCCACTACTCTAATGCATCTCCCTTAAGATGCCACATAGCAATCCTACATTCATAAGGTCTTCCCATCATGTATCGTCGAATATACGATCACACTCAGAGATCCATGCCTTAGCTTATAGAAAGTCGTCCATTCCAATAAAGGGCTCGCCTCCTAAGTTTACAAAATTCTTACAGAGACGAGAAACATTGAAATCCGCTTTAACGGGTTGAGCAACTGGTTCCGCTAGGGTTGAGGCAGCGATGGGATCTTGGTCCGCATTCCTGAGATAACATTGGAACCAATCAGGAAAGTACTGAGACCTTGCCTGATTCCCTTACTAGGGCTGATTTTCGGCCATTTCTACAATCTATAAAGGGAGAAATCCTCAGTGGAAATTCCTTAGACAGTGTCTAAGCCAAAAGCTAAAGGATGTGTAATAATGTTTTTTTTTAAATTGGTACTTATACACAAATTTGGATAGTATGAACCATGCGATCCTGGCCAAGAGGTCCGATACAATTGAACCCATGACCTCTCGTATCCTGCTCCTATGCTTTAACCGGCTGAGACAAGGATGCTCATATATATATTATTCCATATGTTAATATTGTAATTTGAATTTCCCTCTTTTTATTTTAAACTATTAATTGGACAATATATATATATAATTTTCACATAATTATATATGCATATAATTTCTGCGTACACTGTCCAAATTCAACTGTTCATAACCTCTTCATACATTAACCGTTTTCATCATATTATATATGAAAATGATGTAGAATTTCGCCACCAATCCAAATAAAAGAGTTTTATAGCCAAATTCCTAAAGCTGCAAAAATTACATTTTCCAACCATATCATTTAATTGCTTGTTTTAATTATTTAATTCATTTGTTAATAATTATGAATTTTACAGGGTGTTACAGGAAGAAAGATAGAAGTTTCCTAGTATAGATGCATATTGTCTATGGGATACAGTGTGTATACGTATACTTTGAAAACTTTTTAAATAATAAGTACATCTCTCATATGTATGTTTCCCTCAGATTGGGTAAACTATGCTCTGATACCAAATGTAACAACCCGCCAGGAATGGACTTGAATTCCGACCTACAAAAGGCCCATCGGAAGATAAAACTATTCCAAATGGATGGTTGGTTCTTATAAGGATTACATTCACAGAGAAAAACTAATAACGACATCAGAATCTCATAGCGGAAGGGATAAAATATAATAGCAAGAAGTAGATGTATCATTAATTAAAACCCATAAATGTTGATTAGATAAAAATATCAACTATCAATAAAGGTACTTTGATAATAATAGTAGTATCCCAAGTGTTGAGGTCGGAAAGTGGTCGTTAATTCCTATGATTTCCACATGAGTGAAAATAAACGTCCAACGGTGGAAAGTAAGTAAGTTGCGATTAGTTGTATAGGGGAAATGCACAAGTAAGCGCGATAACATAGAGTTTATAGTGGTTCGGCTCGTCGGAGCCTGTACCCACTATGAACGGTTTTGCTTTATTCTTATGCTCTTGATACAAATTACAATATTGTAACGGAATGCTTCCAAATGTACATGAGTTTTTGGTGACTTCTATTACATTGTCGAGTAACTTCTAAGTGCATATGCCGGGTAGAAGAGGAAGATTCTTCTTCGTGATCTGAATGTTTGGAAGTTAAAGTAGGAAGCTTCGAGTGTCTAAGAATCCCAAGCTTAGCCGATCATGGATGACGTGGTTATAGGGCTTTCATGTTGCAAGTATGGTTGTGATGGAAAGGAGGTCCAAAGATGATTTCTTTATCGTCTTCTCGGATGCCAAAACAGCCCAAAATTGCCTAATGTCAAAAAGTATGGTCAAATGTCCAAGAACATATTCGTGTGTCCAAGAATATACTTATTCTTATTCCTTGGATGAAGGAAGATGTTGGGGAGGCTTTGGGAATATTATCTTCTTCTTAGGAAGCCATTAGAGCTTGGAGGGGAGCTTAACAAAACCCCTCCATGTTGGAAATAAAGGGGTATTTATAGGAGTGGGCTGGTAGTGGAGTTGGTTAAAAGTAGGGTGCAACAGAAAATTTTTGTATCCTACGTGCTAGGGGGATTTCGCATCCCATAAGGGCAAGGATACGAATCTGTATCCCTTGGACATGGATATGACTTTGTATCCAGCATGCAGGCCGCAAAGTCGGGCGTGAAAAGGTGGCCATGATGCGAATTCGCTTCCCGGGAGAGGATGCGAATTCGCATCCCATGAAGAAGAGGCGGGATGTGAATTTGCTTCCCAAGAGGGGATGCAAATTCGCATCCCATGAAGAGGAGGTGGGATGCATATTCGCATCCCAAGAGGGTATGAAATATTGCATCCATTGGATGCAAGCGGGATGCGAATAGGTATCACGCGAGGGATGCGAATTCGCATCCCGCAAGGGGTACAAATCCACTTTCCACACAGGGATGCAATGCTTGCGTCGTTGTGGTCCTCATGGAGTTGTGATGTTAGGTACGAGCTAAAGTTGAGGCCGGGATCTGGTCTTAGATCGCTGGTTCATTATTAAGTGATTTGATCGAGCCAAATCAGATGTCTTTCCAATCTGGATTTGGGATCTAGACGTATCAGCTAGCTCTTGGGTGGTTGATCCACACGATGAGCCGAGTTGGGTGGTCTTTAACTATTCTTGGGAACCGATCCAAAAAGCCGGTTAACGCTTGTCCTCCAAAGGATGTCCTGTGATAGCATGATGTTCTTTGGGATTAAACAGTACCCTTGCTGAGATTTGGTGATGTTAACATGGATCTCCAGTGTCGTTGAGAATCCTGGTTTCTCAGACTAGAATCCTATGACGTTGTTCAAGTGAATGTTGATGTCCTGTAGACTCAAGAAATTTAATGTCAGACGTCTACTCTCCTTTACACCGAGACGTAAATAAGTTGTTATCAACACGGGGAGTTGTTCATCTCTACTCGTTTGCACATAGTTTTGTGTGATGCAACCGGAATTTAAAATAAGTAGCATAATAGGTAAGTACATTGTCGTCTTACAACAGTGCGAGTTGGTTCTCAAAACGATATCGATTCATGAACTCGAGTGCTTGACATACTTTTTTGAGTCATTAAATTTCGTATACATATGATTGCTTAACGAATCAAATTGGTATCGATAGTCTTTGCATCGAAAATGCGTACGCAGTCACAGCCAGAGTCGCGAGTCATAAATTTCTTGAGATTGGAAATCTGATTCCCATTTCTCTTTTTTTTTTTTGGAATATGGGATACGAAATTTTTGTATCTCAAGGGGATGCGATTTTTCGAATCCCGGTAGGATACAAAGTTTTCGATCCTGAAAGGATGCAAAATTTTGCATCCAGGAAAGATGTGAATCGCATCCCAAAGGGACACGACTCCGTAATCTCTTGAACTTCCCCCTTTCAAATAAAAATTGGGCTTCGAACGCTCCCCTTCACCTGACTTAAATTCAACTCCCTCCGAAATTCGAAAGCCTTTAGTGAAAACGAACTACAAACCTAGATACTTCACCCTCGACGATCTTGGCCAAACACAGTTTGGTTTTTTCCCCATAGGATATTCAACCGAGATTTGTGAGTGCGGGGGGCTTCAAACTCGAGACTATAGCGCCTCAGTTGGGAGGTGAATGCCCTGGTCCGTGTGATCGTTATGGGAAATGGAAATGAGGTAGTTTCTTGGGGTGCGAACTCAACTTTGCATCCTTGGATTTCCAAACCTTCGAGGCAGTACGAGGAAGAGGAGGGAAGAAGGGATGCAGAGGAGTGAAGAAAGGGGAAGATGAAGGAAGTCGAGTTCCAGGATTTCCCATCCCTGAGGGGATTAGTATTTTGGATTTCGTGTCCCCTAGGGGATACGAATTCCTTGATTTGCACCATACTGAGGAGCCGAACCTCGTTGAGTCTCGGGATACGAATTTTATCCCTAGGACTTAGCAGGTTTCGTGACCTAGGAGGGGGTTGCAAAATGCGGATTGCAAACGAAGTCGAGATGCAAGATACGAATTTTCCTAAGGAGTTGGAGGGTGCGTGGGATGCGAAATTTGACACCCCAATCTTAAGCAATGTGTGAACCCTCCTAACTGTAACGTTCCAATGTTTCTAAGGAAAATTTGAATTCCAAGGGATCCCTGCTGGAAGAGTGTTATTCTCGCTATGCTGCGTGATTGAATCAAATTTGGGATCTAACGTATTGACTGATAAAGTCATTATGCTTGGTCAAGGGTTTTATCAATTATTCCAATCACAGCATAGCCGCGACTCGAGGCGAGCCCATTGACATTAGTCAATGACAACAAAAATTTTAGTTTTAGAAACCAGTGACCATGTCATCTCCCAAGTTCTCTTATTATAATCGTATCAGCACCTCATGACACTGCACGTTCATGCAAGTTCACACCAAAACGAGGGGTACAGAGTTTTGAGTAGGTTTCTAACACGACTATGTTATAAGCATAGTTCTGAATGACTAGGAGAAGCTCCAAATGACTTTAAGGCTAGGAAGTCGAGCCCGTAGAAACGTCTTTGAGTCCTGATGAATCTTCTAACCATTCAAGCTTGTCAATGAGGGGTAACGGGAAATCCTGAACCCCTTCTTCATCTCAACAAGTGGACCCGTCTATCATACAAGAACAATCGGTACAACCCGAAGGGTATACGCATCCGGGTGCGAACATAAGATGAGCCAGTAGCCAAAGGCGAAGCATGGATTTTGGAGAGAGTCCGATTAAAGGAGTGAATGGTAATGGTAACCGAGAAGACGTTTTCATGGCATCGGATATGGTGGGAGATACAGCGATTCTCGAGAATCCCCAGATTCGGTTTCTTCGCGGATAGATAAATCTTCACTACGGTGAATCTGCATGAAGTACAAAATAACCTAGGACGATGTTATGGTTTCTAAAGAGGAAGACCATGCGCATGCTCTCTTAGAAGGGTACATTCAAGCAATTGGCATATGTGTTCCGCTGGATGCCTGCCTCCATCGAGTGCGTACATCCGGGATATTATATACTTCTTCTGATTCGCACCAACACAACTTCATCCAAACGCGTATGCCCTCCTACTTGGCACATATATCTTGTATGTTTGGTGGTTGAAATTGAGCCGTCGGAGGAAGATATCTGATACCTCTACTCTCTAAAGAGAAGCACTATGCCACCTTCCCTAGTATACGCGGAGGCGTAACCCAATAATCACTTGATCCTGGGAGTATGGAACAAGCTTAGCTATTTTAAAGGAGGCTGGTTCTTTGTTTGTTGCCTGCCAGTATTTACAAGAAGTTGGCTCGCCAACAGTGAATGCTTGGAGATTTACCTCGTTACTTGAGTTAATCAAGTCGTAAGCTCAAAACTAACTTGCGGTTTTATATGGTAGGGATTCCACCAATCTCAAAGAGTGAAGAGTATTTGTAGCGCGTTCTGGCGTTGAGGGATGTCCTGAGCGAGTATTGCTTTTTCTGACCCTAGTGTCAGATCGTCTTTTACATCAATTGGACTAGCTTCTTGGGTGTCGTTCCATCGGCCTCCTGGATTACGATGGAGTAGTAGTGGTGGAAGCTTAGAGAGAGTTGTTTTTCTGGGTCCGTAAGAGTAAGTGGCCCATGTTGTACCTTCTGACATGCCCTCGGTTGGGGAGGAAGTTGCAAAGGCTCAACGGGAGTAGGTAGTGACACTGGAGGTGAAGATGTGCGTACTGGAGGGGATGTTCCACTAATTACTCCCGTTCCTTCTCTGACTAGGGGGAAAGGCCGGAGGAGACTATTGAACCAAGTTCTTCAATTAGAACTCTGCAACAGTTGTACCGACGAAAGCTGAGGACCGGTTCAAGGACTTGGATAGGGTTCCAGTTGAGACGTCGTCTTTTGGATTGAGTGAAGCAGACGTTGAGAGTTTGTTACCGAGTGGTGGGAAATTACCCCTTCTAGCAAGGAAAAAAAGGGTCTGTGGGGGGACACATAGGACACACACACTCAAAAGCATTGCACAAAACAACACTTGACTCATATGTGTTAGATGTTCCATTCTGATTCAAAGTTGGTCCTTGCAGGTACCATGATTCGCGAGAGCGACAGGGATTGTGGACGACGGGATTCTCTATGGAAGAAGAAAAGTGCCATGACTGACTTCTATGCGAGCACTGGACTATGCGAAAGACAAAGGTATCACGACTTAGAAGGTAGCAGGTACATCAATAATAATAGTAATAGCCCAAGTGTTGATGCCGAAAAGTGGTCGCCAACTCCCGGGATTTCCACTTAAGTGAAAATAAACATCCAGCGGTGGAAAATTGGTAGCGATGAGTTGTACAGGGAAAAAGCGGAAGTAAACGGTTACACATAGTTTATAGTGGTTCGTCTCGCCGCAGCCTACATCCATTTTGAATGGTTTTTCCCTATTATTTTGCTCTTGATACAAATTACAATATTTTAACGAAATGCTTCTGAATATACATGAGTTCTGGTGACTTCTAGTACATAATCGAGTAACTTCTGAATGCGTATGATGGATGGAAGAGGAAGATCCTTCTTTATGACCTGAATGTTCGGAAGTGGAAGTAGGAAGTAGGAAGTTTCGAGTTTTTGAGAATCCTAAGCTTAGTAGAGCATAGATGATGTGGTTAAAGGGATTCCATGTTGCAAGTATGGCCATGATGGGAAGGAGGTCCAAAGAAGATTTCATTATCTTCTTCTCGGATGCCAAAACGGCCCAAAATGATCTAATGTTCAAAACTATGGAGAAATGTCCAAGAACATGTTCGTGTATCCAAGAATATACTTCTTCTTATTTAGATGAAGTAAGATGTTAGTGAGGCTTTGGGAAGATTACGTTCTTCTTAAGCATCCATTAGACATTTAACCAACCACCTTCACGTTGGAAATGAGGGGGTACTTATAGCAATGGGCTGGTGGTGGAGTAGGGAGTAGGTGAAAAGTGGGGTGTAGCAGCTAATTTTTGTATCTCAAGTGATAGGGGGAGGGGGATGGATACAATTTGTATCCCTTGGATTGGGATAGATTTCGTATCCCGCATGCGGGATGTGAAGTCGATCATGAACGGGTGGCCAAGATATGGATTCACATCCCAGAAAGGGATGCGAATTCACATCCCATGAAGAGGAGAAGGGATGAGAATTCATATCCCATGAAGGGGAGGCGGGATGCGAATTCGCATCCCATGAAGAGGAGGAGGGATGAGAATTCGTATCGCATGAAGAGGAGGCAGGATGCGAACTTGCATCCCAGGAAGGGGTGCTCGCATCCTATGGGATGCAAGTGGGATGCGACTTCGCATCCCGTAAGGGATTAAAATTAGTATCCTGCAAAGGATATGAATTTGTATCCCTTGAAGGGTACGGGTCTGCATCCCATGGGAGGATGCGATGCTTGCGTTGTTGTGGGCCTCGTGGAGTTGTGATGTCAGGTACGAGCTGATGGTGAGGCTGGGGGTCTGATCTTGGATCGTTGGTTCATTGTCGAGTGACTTGGCCGAGCCAAATCAAATATCTTTCTTGTCCGGACTTGGGCCCTGGACGTCTCGGCTATGCTTCTGGCTGTTGATCCACGCGATGGGACGAGTCAGATGGTCTTTAACTATTCTTGGGAACCGATCCAAAACGTTGGTTAATACCAATAAACAACAATCACAATAATAATGATAATAAATGTGAATCCTTCTTCGCCAGGCTCCTATATCTATGTCTGCATTAACCGAGAGTTCTTACCTACTAACCTGTTTATTTGTTAAGAGGAGGGAGGTCAGAACCAAGCTTTTGGTGAATGAAAACCACATAAGTTTAGGGAATGTGTATATCCTATATATGGAAGTTTACATTTATCAAGTTAGGTATACGCAAGCTTAATACACAAATTTATGTATAAACTAGGCAGACTATCCCAAAGTCCCTTAAGGCCAACATGCACATTTATAAGGGTGGATTCTATTATCACTTAATACCCTATGTGGAGAACTACCACTTAATCACTTAAGGCCATTAGATAAATACTTACTTAAAGGTGGATCCGATCACTTAAGACCTATGGAAGACCCTAGTCACTGAAGACCTCGTGTTCTAATCGTCAACATTATTAAATGTTCTTTCTTTTGCAATACGATAAATAGTAAGTCGCCTTTTATACTAGATACTCATTATCATTTAAGACCATCTAGCGAAGCCCTCAGTTATTATTTAACTGCTATCACGGGTGAACTCCAAGCCATTAATACTTCCCGTAGATAGGCATTCTTTTTAGAAATCTTTCATTTCATTGTTTTTTATACTACCCATCCCTCTAGGTACGCCCTCACACAAACCCTAGAGAGGAAGAAAACAACTTTCGGAGAACTACCCCACTCAGTGTATATTGTTATTCAAGACCATTTAATACCTATTTAAGAGAAAGGCCGACCTCATGACCATTTAATACTTCTGTAAGGGCGAGTCCTATGACTGAGGTCATAAACCAAGGAGTGAACGTCAGGAATGTACCTAGTCCTAACTACTTAATACCCAAAATAGGTAGGTCATCCACTTAATACCTCCTCTAGGCAGGCTTTTTCACACATACACACCCACACACAAAAGACATCTCATACTAAACTGACCACTTATAGATGCTAGTTTTCGGGCGGTTCCAGCTAGGAATCTACTACAAGTTGGGCTTGACATCGCACCTTTATTAATTATTATAATGGCCTAGGGCACCTAGACCTCTCACATTAATCCGATAGATGTTGAATATGCCAGTCAGTTCCCAAAAGACTTCCACTACAAATAGGGATTGACCTCATGTCTATGTGTCATTAATACTAATAAAAGTCATTAAAACTCGCACACATACAAATTTTCAATGGGGACATTTATAATTCTAATTTTCTAGTTTAACACATTTAACATGAATTTAATACACATTAATAATACATTAATTATGATAGTAAATAAATGTAAATTTAGTGCACATGAATAAACATCCTACTTCAGTTGAAATGTCAATCCTAACAATCAAAATACTTCAGTTGAAATGTCAATCCTAACAATCAAAATAAGATTTACAAGTTTATTTCCCTAACTTTCTCAATATGGAATGAACAGATATATCATAATCAATAACAGGGAAATAACAACAAAAATATAAAACTTGTAACTAAGGTTTAAATAATAATTTCAATAAAAAAAGACAAGGTGGGATATCACCAATATATATATATATATATATATATATATATGCGAGAACTCCTTTTTGGTACTGCTTCACTTTTCATATGAATTAACATATATATTCAAAAACTTAAGACTTCAGTGATTTGTATATAATATATTCAAACCATCTATGTTAGAAATAGATTCTTAAACCGATTAGATCTACAATACTCTAATATCATGCCTTTGGATATATATATATATATATGAAAACAACAGTATTTACAAGGAAAATGAATCAGATCATCATTAGAAATTGTACAATGCTTAAAAAGCCTATCTTTTATTACCTTAATAATAAAAATCCAATAAACACAATTGAAGACCATTTCCGCAAATGTAAGAGATTTGGAGGATATATTAATGTTTAGTTTTCGTATAAATCCAAATCTACACTAATATCATATAGAAAATAGAAAAATGATGTAATTTCCACTCTCAGATGTAGGTAGCGAAGAATAACAACTCAGTGTAGAATCTAATAATTTGGATTGAACCTTCGTATCAACATACTCCAAATTCTCTTAAAATATACATATAAGAATTAGATTAGAATCTCATACATATATTATACTTAATTCTAGAATCTATATGAGAATTCGGATTATAAGAGAAGAATATAGGTTAGAAGAAGAGAAGAAACCTAACATGTTTTTGGAATTAAGAAATGGTGGAGAAACATAATGAAGGCATGGAAGAAGATGAAGGTAGTGTGTACATGGATCGAAGGATTAGTTAGATTTAAAAAGGAAGTCCAATGAAGCAAAACTATAGAAAAACTCTTAAAAATAGTGCCTCTGTAACACCCCACCTCTGTTAAGGTCACTCATAAAGGGAATGCCTTAACTTTGATGGAGCGTTTTAGTAGACAGAACAGAAATTTACAAGACAGATAAAACGGTACTTGAAAAATTAATAACTTTATTACAACAGAAACCGAAGTATGTTTGGTTACATCTTTACCAAAAACTCCAGTACATAAATATCAGTCTTGTTCAGAAAATCATCAGAGTACAAAACTTTAAAATCATAATCCCCACAGAAGCTGCCATAAGGAGTCAAGCCATACTTTAAGCACTCTAAGTACTTCAAGCAGAAGAAATCCGGATCAAGCTAAAGTATTCCCTCCTTGGAAAACCTGGAGGGGGGAAACGGAAGAAAAAGGGGCGAAAACAAGCAAGGTCGGACATAAAGTCCGGCAAGTCTAGTGACTTTCAGCATATGAACAGATAATAATAATTATGACATGAAAATAAGCTGGATAAGAGATAATAGTAACAGGGGCAGCAGATGTACTTAGGTTAAACAGAAGAAACAGAATAATTTTACTTTTCATTTCTCTGCACTAATACCAGTATAATAGGATTAGGGTTATCCTAATGTCTAAACTAAATAGAAATGGGAACAGAATAATTTCCACAGAAGAGAATTCTAGTAATGGGCCTTTACCGCCCCAAAAGAAGGTACAGAAACAGAATGCTAATAATGGGCCTTTGCCACCCGAACATAAGATACAGAAACAGAATGCTAATAATGGGCCTTTACCACCCGAACAGAAGGTACAGAAAGAGAATGCTAATAATGGGCCTTTGCCACCCGAACAGAAGGTACAGAAACAGAATGCTAATAATGGGCCTTTACCACCCGAATAGAAGGTACAGAAACAGAATGCTAATAATGGGCCTTTACCACCCGAGCATAAGGTACAGAAACAGAAACAGATTAATCCCAATGGAAACAGAATGTAGAATTAGGTGTACTAGTAAATGGGCCTTTACCACCCGAACAGACGGTATCACGGAGAAATAGACAGGTGTTACCACCCAACAGAACAGACAGTACCAACAGAAACAGACAGAACTAAGTGTACCCTAAAAACCCTACCCCAAGCGATCGGCTCCCTAATACATAAATATCCTGTGTCAACTCCATAGTAGGGTGTATCACTCCCTAAAGTGACAACCAATTGGCACAGACCTATTTACAGCTGTCACGGCGTCTTACATCCTCAGAGGTAAACCGGGATCCATGCACGCACATGACCCGGTTGGAACGCACCATCAACACCCCTCTCCATTATCAGAATGAACAACTTATAATTAGTTCAGTAAGGACCCAACCTACTGTTGGGTCAAAGTTTTGATACCAGAAAGGGTTACTGACTAATATGGGTCCTAAACAATAGATGACACGAGTAATTTCCCTCCTAACCTTGTGTCCCAGACTAACAGATTTCATATTAACTTGTTTACAAGTTCAAACATACATAGTTCAGATCAACTAGTTCACAGATCAGATAAGTTTTCAGACTAACGGATCAGATATACGGATTTAACAGATTTACAGATTTGTCTAATTTTGTAATTGGGCCTACAAATTCACGAAACGGGTTTGTTAAATTCATTAGTCCAATTGGTTTAACCCTATCCACCCAACACGTTTTAGACATCATATTTATTTCAGATTTGTATCAATTAAAAATTAACGCGCAGACCTCTCACATTAGACTGACAATTTGCGGCCACTGATTAGGCCAGTTGGTTCCGGGTAGGTTTCTACCGCAAACTGAGTCTAACCTCTGGTTTCAAGCTCGTTATGACTAACTTCTCACATTAGAACCTATTGTTTGCGGCCACTGGATGTGTCGGGCGGTTCCGGGCAGGATTACGCCGCAAACTCATTCTAACCTCGAGTTAGTCGTGTTTCATGTTTAGCCAATGCATTCATTCACAGACTATACTAATATCAGACTAATCATGCTAATTTAACAAATTAACTTCTGTACAAGTTACAGCAGATTATTCGAGGTTCTATTAACAAGTTTTTGCTAAATTTTAAATCGAGCCTACAGATTTACATACTTCAAATTTCAGCATTTCAGTTCCAACAGATTACGCCATTCAAAAGATTAAACAGATAACAGATCTTGCAGATAAGGCGATTTAGAAGATCTAGCAGATAAGGCAATTTAACATAATTAGCAGATTAGGCAATTCAATCTAATTAGCAGTTTAGGCAATATAACAGAACTAGCAGATTAAGCAATATAACTGATTTAATCATTCCTTAAAGTTTCATTGACATATCTTGCCTAATTATAAATTTGGCCTAAGTTTGCAAGCCTAAATAATTGTCATGATTCACAATATGATCATATACCCCACGTTTGCATTGAATTTACATGGCATAGATTATGGTCTTAATTTACCATATAACACATGTCCCAATTTTAGTTAAACTTGCCTAGTACAAAAGATTCACATATAAATTATACCAAATATAGTCATCGATTTCAATGCATGTCATATATTCAAAAATCTCCCACTTAGATGTTATTCACATTTAACAGTTATCAAATCTTAATATAGATCTTTACACCTAAGTCATATTCTCTTTTTATCTCAAGTCATGAATCGTTATATAAAAATATACCCAACAATCTAGAACTTTAAATTATAACAGATCTTAATTCAAAATATGCGTTATGTCCAAAGTCTCAAGTCACATGTTAACATACAATGGTTCCTCTTCTTCCAATTCACATAATATGCATAGATCTAAATCTAGTTTACAACATCAGTCACAGATTAGCCATGTCCATTTATAGCATCATTCATTATTCGTCCCAAATTTCAGCGTTTGTGCGTTAATCTCTTATGAGATGTGGCGCATGCTCGTGGTAGCCTGGCTATAGAACAGAAAGAAGAAAGAGATACAGAATAAAATATATCAGAACATAATGTACACAACCTCAAATTCAGATTTACAATCATGTCACAATTATAATTAAAGTTTATATTGGAAAATAACTATACTTGCCTTTCGTGGTTTAAGAAAGGATAATAAACTGTTGTTGATGCAGAAATGCTGAATTATTCCTCTTTAATTGTTGTTGTAACGACCCGGATTTTCGGCGACTATGGTTATCGACATAAGCTCGATGTCGATAACCAAAACATCGAAAAATCCCGGTAATTAATGAAAGAAATTAGAAGGTGAGAATAGATAAGATAGAAACTTAGAATAGAAGAAGAAGAACACAACATCAGAGTAACACGAACCTCACAGCGGAACGAATAACGTATAATATATAACATAACTTTGAAATATAACAGTTATGTATACAATAGCACTTATCAGAGTACAGCACTTACAACACAGCGGAAATAAACTATAGCTATATGATCTTGAAACCTCCTGCACCAAGCTCTCCAAGTATATCTGTAAATTCCTGACTACTTGACTGCCCGTACAAATTTAGGCACCCAAGAGTTTAGGGAAAACAACAAAGTAAACTCCGGTCAGTCATGGGACTGGTGTGAGTAAAACAGTTTAAACAGGTATATGAACAAGTAAACGATATCTCATAAGACCACACCGCAGAACGGAACAGGTTTTTCCCTTATGAGAATCCAAAATATCTTTATATCAAAAACCTTTTGATATTATAATAATGCCTATGTACAAATAGATATCAACTAGCAGAAACGCTTTCATCTCACGTTCTACATATATAGTATACAATCAAAATCGCAAGCACGTATTGGATAATGGATTTCCAACTATGACAAGGTATGGAACCACCTTCCGATCAGTGTACTCTAGGAACGATACACTGGAGTTCAACAAGAACATCTTGTAACTCAGCCACACATGACCGACCACTCATTTCGCTTGAGTGTATCGAATGTACATCACCAACGGTTGGGATCAGCAACCGTTCCCGTATATATATGGGACAACATTTATAGATAAAAGAAGCAAATGAATATTCTCTAGATAGGTGATTATACACCCTACTTCGGTGCGACCGACTTAGCCATGCTGCCTGCCCGATTTCTGTCATTTACCGGATGATGAGGCTAGAAGTTACGCGTTATCATCACATCAGCTTCACTTTGAATGCCACATTGTCAGATCCATCGAAAATCACTAATTGACGTCTAGAACAGTACATTACGTGTTAGCTAAAGAAGTTTCCTTCTCCGCTTCCACTCTTGGTACAGTTGAAGAAATCAATGTACGTGACCTTTCTGGAAATACTCTGTCAGACATTCATCCACACAAGTCATCCTTATTCACTTAGAATGTCACATCGTCATACCCGCCAAATCACAAATTGATTTATCCAAAAATAACACGAGTATACAGCTTAGAGAAACGAATTCCTCCGCCACCAAACGTGAATACGTTTGAACAGATCAACTTACGCGATCCATTGGATATACTCTGTCAGACCTTCGTCCATACAAGTTGTCCTGGGACTGGACAAACCGAAGGCACTATTCAGTATATCCATCTTAGTCACTGTCATCTAAGACTTATACAACAGCCCTTGCATTTTACTCCGTCTTCAATTATCTTTGGCCTAAATGATTCGCAATGCTTATGCCAATACAGAGTGGTTCTTTGGATAATAATCCAACCGGTCTCTCCATATTAACAACGTTAAAATGGTCAAAACTTCGATAGTCGGTGAGTTAACTATCAAAGAAAAACAAGTGTGCAAATAACGATATTATTTCCAGATGGAAATTATATCAAACAAACATCATTTAACATTTATCTCTTTAGTTCATTTTACATCTCCTGTTTCCCTATATTCAACATTTGCTATTTTCTATATTTAGAAAATATACGTTATTAACACTGGAAACATTTCCATTCCTTGTTTTCTGTATTTAGAAAACATTTCTGATTCTTGTTTGGAAAACATTTCCAAACTCCTACGTTTGGATTAAACAAATGTTTAGATAAAACATCGCTATGCCAACTCAACCATTTTCTTTAATTACTAAATTCACTTTACCATCCTTTACTGCCGAACCTTAACCATTCCTTAGTTAAAACGAAGCCAATCAAGTTGGGGTACAACTACCTCTCAGACCTTAACTGAACAACATTTCTAACCTTAAATTAGGCAAAGTTCACTTTATATTTCTATAACTAACTTCCTTACTTAACCTTTCTTTCGAATAACTATATTCGATTAACTCTTTTCAATTAACTCTATTGGACTGACCCTATTGGGTTAACTCTATTTGATTTACTCTATTTGATTAACTCTATTTGATTAACCCCATTCACTTAACTCCTGTCGAATAAACTATATTCGATAACTCCTCTAACTCTATTCGAATAAACTATATTCGATTAACTCCTCTAACTCTATTCGAATAAACTATATTTGATAACTCCTTCGATTTAACTAATATTCTATAACTCACCTCGATTAACTAATAATCGATAACTCCCTTTGATGAAACTAACATCGATACTCCTTTCGATGAAATTAACATCGATTAACTTATCTTGATAATCTAACTCAAGAACTTAACTCGATTAACTTATCTCGATAATCTAACTCAAGAACTTAACTCCTATCGAATAACTAATATTCGATTTAACTTCATTCGCTTGACTCTAGATCGCAGCGATCACAATGGTTACGCCTGACTCCCTCAGGAAACATCCGACCGCCTTAGGCTATTTACAGCCCTGCGAATTACGCTAGCAGTCGTATGAGATGGTAACTTACCCTGAATACTATGTTTGACTGACTCTGTCTCACTTAACTATATTTGATTAACTCAAGTTCGTTTTAACTCTAATCGATTAATTCTAACTGATTAACTCTAACTGGTTAACTCTACCTGATTAACTCTACTGAACTGGTTAACTCTACTGAACTAGTTAACTCTATTCAACTAACTCGACTCGACTAACCCCTTTCGAATAGCATATTCGTTTTACTAACTTTCGAATACCATATTCGATTTACTCCCTTCGAATACCATATTCGATTTAACTCCTTTCGAATACCATATTCGATTTACTCCCTTTGAATACCATATTCGATTTACTCCCTTCGAATACCATATTAGATTTAACTCCTTTCGAATACCATATTCGATTTACTTTATTCACTTTATAAAGATTTCCTTTTTAACAACGTTTTATTCATTTGAGAAGATTTACTTTTAAATAATGGTTCTACACTTTAAAAATGATTTCCTTTTTATAACGTTTCCTTTTCAATTCTATTTGTAAATGGTTTACAAATATTTCCTTTTCAAATTTATTCTTGAAATATTCTAACACCTTAAATTCTCTGAAAAATTCACCATAACCTACTTTGTAACGGGAGCATCGGGAAAATCCCCAAACCCGCCACACAGGCCTTTCCATTTCAAAAAGAAAATGGTTTGAAATTATTTCCTTTTTGAATATCTCCTATTTATAAATATTCCAATTTACAAACATTTCTTATTTATAAATATTCCACTTTCTAAATATCTCATATTTCAATATCACTTTGAAAATACCCTTATCAACATCCCGTATGTTATGGTATTCAATCATATCAAATCACGATGTTCAATATCGTCCAAGCACATATAATCGCCCACAGATTTTATATCACATCATATAACAATATATGAAAAACAATAAAATAACTGTTGAGGAATCCAGTTGGATTCCTCCAACCTGTCTCCCTGCATCCACAGTTGTTACACAATATGATTATCATCACTTTCAGTTCAATATAAATTATTCTGATAGCAGAATAAATATATAATTATTTAACGGTTTATATATATATATATATATATAATTACATATATATATATATAATTTTCACTAACTGACTAGCAGTTCAATCAATCAACCAACACACAGCAATCAACAGATGATTAATAGTTCTAAAAATACATTATATAAATATAACTGTTCAGAGTTGGTGAGTTTTACTCACATTGGCGCGTTAACCGTTAAATAACGGTTTGCGTTATTTGATTTCGACGGACAATTTATTTCGCCATAAATTGTAATGAGCTCGGATTCGCTCCCCGTCAATTCCATAACGTAGATATCATCGTTACGACTTCAGTGTTATCGATTTCGTTTGATTCTGATATAAATGAGATAATTATGCTTGTTATACATTTACATAAATTAATTAAATAGTTTATGAACTAAGTAGTAACTAGGAGTTGATTACCATAATTATCATTAAGAAAAATGATGGGGAATTTCCACTAATACTTCTCAAATCCTGTACCATCGTTCTGCATGAACGTCAGACCCGCTTTAACCCCTTTTGCTTGTGCTAACTCCTCTTTCCATTAACATATGAAAGCACCTCCACCATAAGTACTTAAACCATACTTAGGTGTTTTAACCAATTTTCTTTGCAGTTTTCAAACGAGCTCTTGATCACCTCCAGGCTCCCAAATACGACCTGCACCCAACCCCCTTTCACAGCATCCTTCTTCCACGTTAACAGTATAATACCCAATACAATACACAACTAAATGCTCAGTTCGAATACAAGAAAAGCAATCCCTACATAAATCCTTCACCTTGTTCATGCTGTTGCCGTGAAGGCCAAACTCCCTTCCCTTCATAATTTCAAACCGTAACTTCTTCTTCCTATATTTCAAAACCACGTCTCCAGTTTTAGTTCAACACTACTGCCGATACTTCCTCTCCCAATCCCAACTTCTCCGACGAACCCAGGTGCCATTCGACCCTCGTGGCAACATCGCGACCCACTACAAGGTATCGCACCCCCTTAAACCTCTCGCAGCTGCTACGGAACTCACGACATCAATATTCACCAAATCTTGGCGGAAATCCATCACAACCACAAAACCGACCTTATATTCGTAAATCAAAGCCCAGATATTCCTCAAAACTCTTAGCTTAAGTCACGCCATGAATTTCCAGCGATCGATTGTAGCCATCGAACATCCCGAAACTTATACGAGATTGAAGTACCCGTTGATAGGAGTTCGGAAATCTATAGGTTTCGATTTATGGGAATTTACTTTGATTTATTTGAGGATTTTCGAATTCACGTTTTTAGCTGAAAAGATGAAGAGGAGCGGCGGCTTGATTTTGTGTTGACTGTGGGAATTGTTTTCTAGGGTTGGGAAAGAGGGTAGGCTATTTATAGGGTGTGATTTCCATTTCTTTAATATTAATTTGTTTGGTCTCTAACTCAATTTATCGTTCTAGAAATTTGTGTAGTCACATACGATATCCAAAAATCACCAAACTGGACATGTAGTTAGAGTTCAACATTACGGTCCCAACGAAACTGGTTTCGTCGAATTCTGACTCCGTATGCTCACACAGCGTATTTTTAACCGTCGAAATACTGACTATTTCTCACTCTAAAAATCCGTTCGGTCACACAGTGACTCTAAAAATCACGGAACTTGGAATCTAATAATAATTTGACATTGCGGATCTAACAAAATTAGTTTCGTCGAATTCCGACTCCGTTTGCAAAACCGGCTATTTTTAAAGCTTTGGATGACCCATTTAAATATATAAATATATTTAAATATAATTAAATTAAATATAAATAAATTTATATTATCGTATATCTTCACATATGATATCGTACAGCTCCAGAATATCAGATTAGAATTTACTGCTTGGTATTTCAGATTCCAGATTATCTCGATATTCAGTTTATACTGAAAAATCTATTTATAACGTATATAAAGCGTTGCAAATTATAAAGGAATTCTACAGCGACTTTTCTGAAATTTGATCTAGACATAACTCAAAATCTACATGACGAAATCCCAATTTTTCTCTTCCACTAGAAAGATATACTCCACCAGCTCCACACGTTTCTTGTTTCACAAAAATCCGGCTTAAAACGAATCCTGTACATTCAGTTGAAGTTCAAATCGCCAAATCGCGAACTGCAGCGCCATTTCAAGCTCGATTTTAATTATAATATAATTATACGTTCAAACAGACGTCGATTGAATATATTCGTCAATATAATTCAACTCTAAGCTGAATTAAATCTAAGGGACGACCCCGTCCACAGAATATTGTGATTTCCAATATTTTTGATTATTTCTGAATTAAATATATTATTTAATTATTTAATTTAATTAAATATCCCTATTATTAAATTAACGACCATTTGAATTCTCTAAACCACCATTTGTATAATTAAATTAATTAATTATATACTGCAGAAAATGCGGGTCATTACATTCTTCCCCACTTAAAATAATTTCGTCCTCGAAATTGCTAAGCTAGAGGACGACCCTATCTATTAGAATTCCTAAGATTTGTTTACCCCTTATTTCTGATTCCAACTGAACCAATTTATATCGACTAAAATATTTATTCATTCCGACTAACTAAAATTTTCAAAAATTCTGAAAATTTTCTAACACTTTAAATTTTCGGAAAATTTCGCCATAACCTCCTTTATACAGCCCTATCGGTAAAACCACAACTCGCCTCTCTGGGCCATCTCCAACCCAAAAAAAAATCAAACAGCCAAGCGGCTTGCCAATTTGGCTCATAAATCTCATGCTTATATCAAATATAAATTTGTACCTTTTTGTTGGGCATATCATTATATCCCTATCATATGTTATTAACTCGGCATATACAAATGCCATCCCAATCAACTCCAACCAAGTTATTCTTAACACAACCATTCGCTTATTCAAGCCGAATTTAATTTCAAATTCGAGTTTCAAATTCCAAACTCTCAACTTATCATTTCAAATCTAGATTATTCTCTAATCACTCCAGTTTTTCTTAACCTATCATCTCAAGTTAAATTCTGGTTTGTTATTTAGTTTTACCATCCCATTCGAATTAACTTCACAAGTTAAATTTTAATTTCTAGAACTTAAATTCCCGGTTTTATTTCAAATTAAATTTGAAATCATAATACCAATTTAACACCTTTGAATTTCTAAACAACTTGTTTTCTCAAAACAATTCAAATCAAAATCTCTGGTAGTAATCCACCACTTAGAACTCGAAAATCACATCGATGATACTGCGCAGTCATCATCGGAATTATTTTCCAGTGACCTAAGTGATTTCAATACTATATCATTTCAAAACCCTTACTAAATACATCCATTTTGAAAACATCTCAAAATCTCCCAGGAACTTAAAATTTCCTTATTTTAATTCCAAATCTGAATTAAATTCATATTTAATTCATCTTATTTCATATACTTTACTTATATGATTTTGATTGGTTATATATAACCATTTCACTTTATAATCTCATTAGATTATAATTACAACCAATATATCTAATATATGATAATATATTACATATCCATACTGTGTCGGTCCATCGTATTCAAGTATTTATTTACTCCTACCGATACAGTGGATCAAACTGATCGACCAGAACTCATAAACAACTCAGCCAATGAATCTCCACAATATAAAACCATTTTTATATCAAATACAAATACGCACTCAAATATATACACTCAACTCAATCTAGGGTATTACTAACCCTATGTCTACTGAGTCACGCCACAGAGCCAAGTTAATTCTTAACATAAGCTCTGATACCAACTGTAACGACCCAGATTTTCGGCGACTTTGGTTATCGACATAAGCTCGATGTCGATAACCAAAACATCGAAAAATCCCGGTAATTAATAAAAGAAATTAGAGGGTGAGGATAGACAAGATAGAAACTTAGAATAGAAGAAGAAGAAGAAGAACACAACATCAGAGTAACACGAACCTCACAGCGGAACGAATAACATATAATATATAACATAACTTTGAAATATAACAGTTATGTATACAATAGCACTTATCATAGTACAGCACTTACAACACAGCGGAAATAAATAATAGCTATATGATCCAGAAGCCTCCTGCTCCAGCTCTTCAAGTATATCTGTAATTCCCGACTACTTGACTGCCCGTACAAAATTGGGCACCCAAGAGTTTAGGGAAAACAACAAAGTAAACTCCGGTCAGTCATGGGACTGGTGTGAGTAAAACAGTTTAAACAGGTATATGAACAAGTAAACGATATCTCATAAGACCACACCGCAGAACGGAACAGGTTTTTCCCTTATGAGAATCCAAAATATCTTTATATCAAAAACCTTTTGATATTATAATAATGCCTATGTACAAATAGATATCAACTAGCAGAAACGCTTTCATCTCACGTTCTACATATATAGTATACAATCAAAATCGCAAGCACGTATTGGATAATGGATTTCCAACTATGACAAGGTATGGAACCACCTTCCGATCAGTGTACTCTAGGAACGATACACTGGAGTTCAACAAGAACATCTTGTAACTCAGCCACACATGACCGACCACTCATTTCGCTTGAGTGTATCGAATGTACATCACCAACGGTTGGGATCAGCAACCGTTCCCGTATATATATGGGACAACATTGATAGATAAAAGAAGCAAATGAATATTCTCTAGATAGGTGATTATACACCCTACTTCGGTGCGACCGACTTAGCCATGCTGCCTGCCCGATTTCTGTCATTTACCAGATGATGAGGCTAGAAGTTACGCGTTACCATCACATCAGCTTCACTTCGAATGCCACATTGTCAGATCCATCGAAAATCACTAATTGACGTCTAGAACAGTACATTACGTGTTAGCTAAAGAAGTTTCCTTCTCCGCTTCCACTCTTGGTACAGTTGAAGAAATCAATGTACGTGACCTTTCTGGAAATACTCTGTCAGACATTCATCCACACAAGTCATCCTCATTCATTTAGAATGTCACATCGTCATACCCGCCAAATCACAAATTGATTTATCCAAAAATAACACGGGTATACAGCTTAGAGAAACGAATTCCTCCGCCACCAAACGTGAATACGTTTGAACAGATCAACTTACGCGATCCATTGGATATACTCTGTCAGACCTTCGTCCATACAAGTTGTCCTGGGACTGGACAAACCGAAGGCACTATTCAGTATATCCATCTTAGTCACTGTTATCTAAGACTTATACAACAGCCCTTGCATTTTACTCCGTCTTCAATTATCTTTGGCATAAATGATTCGCAATGCTTATGCCAATACGGAGTGGTTCTTTGGATAATAATCCAACCGGTCTCTCCATATTAACAACGTTAAAATGGTCAAAACTTCGATAGTCTGTGAGTTAACTATCAAAGAAAAATAAGTGTGCAAACAATGATATTATTTCCAGATGGAAATTATATCAAACAAACATCATTTAACATTTATCTCTTTAGTTCATTTTACATCTCCTGTTTCCCTATATTCAACATTTGCTATTTTCTATATTTAGAAAATATACGTTATTAACACCGGAAACATTTCCATTCCTTATTTTCTGTATTTAGAAAACATTTCTGATTCTTGTTTGGAAAACATTTCCAAACTCCTACGTTTGGATTAAACAAATGTTTAGATAAAACATCGCTATGCCAACTCAACCATTTTCTTTAATTACTAAATTCACTTTACCATCCTTTACTGCCGAACCTTAACCATTCCTTAGTTAAAACGAAGCCAATCAAGTTGGGGTAGAACTACCTCTCAGACCTTAACTGAACAACATTTCTAACCTGGAATTAGGCAAAATTCACTTTATATTTCTATAACTAACTTCCTTACTTAACCTTTCTTTCGAATAACTATATTCGACTAACTCTTTTCAATTAACTCTATTGGACTGACCCTATTGGGTTAACTCTATTTGATTTACTCTATTTGATTAACTCTATTTGATTAACTCCATTCACATAACTCCTGTCGAATAAACTATATTTGATAACTCCTCTAACTCTATTCGAATAAACTAAATTCGATTAACTCCTCTAACTCTATTCTAATAAACTATATTCGATAAATCCTTCGATTTAACTAATATTCTATAACTCACCTCGATTAACTAATAATCGATAACTCCCTTCGATGAAACTAACATCGAAACTCCTTTCGATGAAATTAACATCGATTAACTTATCTCGATAATCTAACTCAAGAACTTAACTCGATTAACTTATCTTGATAATCTAACTCAAGAACTTAACTCCAATCGAATAACTAATATTCGATTTAACTTCATTCACTTGACTCTAGATCGCAGCGATCACAATGGTTACGCCTGACTCCCTCAGGAAACATCCGACCGCCTTAGGCTATTTACAGCCCTGCGAATTACGCTAGCAGTCGTACGAGATGGTAACTTACCCTGAATACTATGTTTGACTAACTCTGTCTCACTTAACTATATTTGATTAACTCAAGTTCGTTTTAACTCTAATCGATTAATTCTAACTGATTAACTCTAACTGGTTAACTCTACCTGATTAACTCTACTGAACTGGTTAACTCTACTGAACTAGTTAACTCTATTCAACTAACTCGACTCGACTAACCCCTTTCGAATAGCATATTGGTTTTACTAACTTTCGAATACCATATTCGATTTACACCCTTCGAATACCATATTCGATTTAACTCCTTTCGAATACCATATTCGATTTACTACCTTCGAATACCATATTCGATTTACTCCCTTCGAATACCATATTCGATTTAACTCCTTTCGAATACCATATTCGATTTACTTTATTCACTTTATAAAGATTTCCTTTTTAACAACGATTTATTCATTTGAGAAGATTTACTTTTAAATAACGGTTCTACACTTTAAAAATGATTTCCTTTTTATAACGTTTCCTTTTCAATTCTATTTGTAAATGGTTTACAAATATTTCCTTTTCAAATTTATTCTTGAAATATTCTAACTCCTTAAATTCTCTGAAAAATTCGCCATAACCTCCTTTGTAATGGGAGCATCGGGAAAATCCCCAAACCCGCCACACAGGCCTTTCCATTTCCAAAAGAAAATGGTTTGAAATTATTTCCTTTTTGAATATATCCTATTTATTAATATTCCAATTTATAAACATTTCTTATTTATAAATATTCCACTTTATAAATGTCTCTTATTTCAATATCACTTTGAAAACCCCCTTATCAACATCCCGTATGTTATGGTATTCAATCATATCAAATCACGATGTTCAATATCGTCCAAGCACATATAATCGCCCACAGATTTTATATCACATCATATAACAATATATGAAAAACAATAAAATAACTGTTGAGGAATCCAGTTGGATTCCTCCAACCTGTCTCCCTGCGTCCACAGTTGTTACACAATATGATTATCATCACTTTCAGTTCAATATAAATTATTCTGATATCAGAATCAATATATAATTAATTAACGGTTTATATATATATAATTACATATATATATATATATATAATTTTCACTAACTGACTAGCAGTTCAATCAATCAACCAACACACAGCAATCAACAGATGATTAATAGTTCTAAAAATACATTATATAAATATAACTGTTCAGAGTTGGTGAGTTTTACTCACATTGGCGCGTTAACCGTTAAATAACGGTTTGCGTTATTTGATTTCGACGGACAATTTATTTTGCCATAAATTGTAATGAGCTCGGATTCGCTCCCCGTCAGTTCCATAACGTAGATATCGTCGTTACGACTTCAGTGTTATCGATTTCGTTTGATTCTGATATAAGATGAGATAATTATGCTTGTTATACATTTACCTAAATTAATTAAATAGTTTATAAACTAAGTAGTAACTAGGAGTTGATTACCATAATTATCATTAAGAAAAATGATGGGGAATTTCCACTAATACTTCTCAAATCCTGTACCATCGTTCTGCATGAACGTCAGACCCGCTTTAACCCCTTTTGCTTGTGCTAACTCCTCTTTCCATTAACATATGAAAGCACCTCCATCATAAGTACTTAAACCATACTTAGGTGTTTTAACCAATTTTCTTTGCAGTTTTCAAACGAGCTCTTGATCACCTCCAGGCTCCCAAATACGACCTGCACCCAACCCCCTTTCACAGCATCCTTCTTCCATGTTAACAGTATAATACCCAATACAATACACAACTAAACGCTCAGTTCGAATACAAGAAAAGCAATCCCTACACAAATCCTTCACCTTGTTCATGCCGTTGCTGTGAAGGCCAAACTCCCTTCCCTTCACAATTTCAAACCGTAACTTCTTCTTCCTGTATTTCAAAACCACGTCTCCAGTTTTAGTTCAACACTACTGCGGATACTTCCTCTCCCAATCCCAACTTCTCCGACGAACCCAGGTGCCATTCGACCCTCGTGGCAACATCGCGACCCACTACAAGGTATCGCACCCCCTTAAACCTCTCGCAGCTGCTACGGAACTCACGACATCAATATTCACCAAATCTTGGCGGAAATCCATCACAACCACAAAACCGACCTTATATTCGTGAATCAAAGCCCAGATATTCCTCAAAACTCTTAGCTTAGGTCATGCCATGAATTTCCAGCGATCGATTGTAGCCATCGAACATCCCGAAACTTATACGATATTTAAGTACCCGTTGATAGGAGTTCGGAAATCTATAGGTTTCGATTTATGGGAATTTACTTTGATTTATTTGAGGATTTTCGAATTCACGTTTTTAGCTGAAAAGATGAAGAGGAGCGACGGCTTGATTTTGTGTTGACTGTGGGAACTGTTTTCTAGGGTTGGGAAAGAGGGTAGGCTATTTATAGGGCGTGATTTCCATTTCTTTAATATTAATTTATTTGGTCTCTAACTCAATTTATCGTTCTAGAAATTTGTGTAGTCACATACGATGTCCAAAAATCACCAAACTGGACATGTAGCTAGAGTTCGACATTACGGTCCCAACAAAACTGGTTTCGTCGAATTCTGACTCTGTATGCTCACTCAGCGTATTTTTAACCGTCGAAATACTGACTATTTCTCACTCTAAAAATCCGTTCGGTCACACAGTGACTTTAAAAATCACGGAACTTGGAATCTAACAATAATTTGACATTGCGGATCCAACAAAATTATATTTAAATATCCGTTCGTCGAATTCCGACTCGGTTTGCAAAACCGGCTATTTTTAAAGCTTTGGATGACCCATTTAAATATATAAATATATTTAAATATAATTAAATTACATATAAATAAATTTATATTATCGTATATCTTCACATATGATATCGTACAGCTCCAAAATATCATATTAGAATTTACTGCTTGGTATTTCAGATTCCAGATTATCTCGATATTCAGTTTATACTGAAAAATCTATTTATAACGTATATAAAGCGTTGCAAATTATAAAGGAATTCTACAGCGACTTTTCTGAAATATGATTTGGACATAACTCAAAATCTACATGACGAAATCCCAATTTTTCTCTTCCACTAGAAAGACATACTCCACCAGCTCCACACGTTTCTTGTTTCACAAAAATCCGGCTTAAAACGAATCCTGTACATTCAGTTGAAGTTCAAATGGCCAAATCGCGAACTGCAGCGCCATTTCAAGCTCGATTGTAATTATAATATAATTATACGTTCAAACTGACGTCGATTGAATATATTCGTCAATATAATTCAACTCTAAGCTGAATTAAATCTAAGGGATGACCCCGTTCACAGAATATTGTGATTTCCAATATTTTTGATTATTTCTGAATTAAATATATTATTTAATTTAATTTAATATCCCTATTATTAAATTAACGACCATTTGAATTCTCTAAACCACCATTTATATAATTAAATTAATTAATTATATACTGCAGAAAATGCGGGTCATTACAGTTGTTGTAGCTCTAAACTTTGATTTGAGATTTGATTTAGCTTTTAATTCTATTCAGGTTAGAAGAAGATGCATCAGTCCAAGTTTTGAATCCAGCAGAGTAACGACGCCATTATTTTATTTAGTAAGAACGGAGGCAGAGTATAGGAATGAAATTGTGCAGCATAAGGTTAGAGAAGAATGGTGTAAAGAGAATCGGGCTAGGGGGCTGTTTATATAAGGTTTCAAACTAATGAGAGCCGTCGATGAAGCTAGAGTTAATCAAGGCCATCCATCTCAAGAGAAGCCAATCAGAAAGTGACAAGTTAGCCCTAGTGACACAGCAGGGCTCAGAAATTCAACCAGAACCCGACCAGGCCAGCCAGGGTCAAACCAGAAAGCTGTGCAGGTTCTCTTGGCCTGGGCGCACTTGGGAAGTGCGCCAATGTAAATTTGTACTGGCTCACTTCCCAAGTGCGCCAGTGCAATCTTTTTTTTTCTATTTAGCCACCGAACTTCGTTCGACCATATCTTCTTCATACGGTATCCGTTTTTCGCAAACTCAGACTCTATCTTAAGCAGAATTCCAAGATGAACGCAATGGAATGACCTATTTCCCTTAATTCCCACATTTGAAATTAAGTATTCTTAAATTTTAGTTAATCTGATTATTCGAAAATTCGGGGTGTTACATTCTCCCCTACTTAAAGGATTTCGTCCCCGAAATCTTCAAGTTAAGAAGAATGCGTCCTACCATCCAATCACCCATCTACTCAACTATCATCCACAAGCATCCATAGTCCTTAGAAAATTTCTAATGTTGTATGAACGTATGCAAAAAGTGTGTGTATATGTTCCTTATCTAATGCAAAGATCAGGCGGTCCACTGATTCAGTTGACCTCCTTAATGCGAATTATGTCAGTTCCATGAGTCCAACATGTATGCAATTTTCCTATTTGATCCATATCATTCTTGTATGAGTGACAACCATTCATTCATATGCAACATCCATGTGATGAGTCAATCATTTTGCATCTACAGAAATGAAAATGCTCACACATCCATATGCAGTACGAGAGTGTTTTCGAGCCGATCTAGTGCCTAGTGTGTGTATATGCATCCACGAGCAACCACTAGCAACCACTTGCATCCACTTGCAACCATCAAACATAAAATGTCTCAAACACATGTTTACATCCATAGGATTCCTATCTATAGGTCGAAGACTCAATCGATAGGATACAGTCGAGTGATGGGAGCGAGTGCAGATAAACAAAAACTTGGTTTCCATTAGACCTTGGTTGAGAGACAAATTTCCCCTAAGTATCAACCCCGAAGACCGAAATCAACATCAAATTGACACCCAGAGGATTACCCTCTTTAGACAATGTCAAAACTGGAAATCTCAACCTTATCATAAATATTCAGATATTTACAGATTACCGGTACAGATCAGATTACTAAATGATTCTTAGGAAACTAAGCATGATAAAAACCCAGAATGTATGCGTCACAGTCAACTTAACGCTCAACACAGATACCCAACTTATCACAATTGGATGAGTCATAACCCTTATGGGTCTGAGTCTACAGCGGAATCAGAAACAATACTAGGATTCAAGTGCAGAGTATCGATTACAGAATCGAAATGCCAGAATCAGAAAAGAGTTTTAACTCAAAAATTAAGATAAAGAAATTAAACCTCTTACAGAAAGTTTTCCTATTTCTATCCTATCCACTAGCCTCGAGAGTGTTCGCCTGCCCTCCAGAAGTTGGTCCTGCTCTCTGCCCTTGCCCTTGTTTCTTCGGGCAGTCCCTAGTGAAGTATCCCATCTCACCACAGTTGAAGCAAGTGCCCTTTCTTTTTCTGCAATCCTTGTTCAGATGAGTCGATCTCCCACAAGTAAAGCACTTTTTCTCCTTCTTATCTTAAGACTTCTAATCCTTCTTTTGTGTTTCCTTTTTGGGCCATACCTTCTTGTTCTGTGGTTCTTCCTTCTTTGCCTCTTTCTTGCCCTTGCCTTCCTCGTGTAGTAGTGCCATGTCCACCAATCCCTCGTAAGTCGCTCCCATGGGTACATGGGTCATGGCTAGGCTGTGCATGGCTCGTTCAATCCTTTAACAAAGCGGAGAGCCTTTTTATGCTAGGTGTTGACTAAATCTAGTCCGAACCTAGCCAGTTGGTTGAACTGGTTGACGTATTCCTTGACCGTCATACTTCCTTGCTTTAGAGATAAGAACTTTTCCATTTGTAGACTTCGTTCAGTTTGCGAGAGGAATTTCGTCTCAAACCTTGTTCTGAAGTCCATCCATGTTTCAACCGGCCTCTCGGCATTAGTGACTTCCCACCAATAGGAAGCTTCGTCCTTGAGCAACCATACCGCCAATTGTACCTTCTGCATATCGTCCACTTCGAAGATAACGAACAGATCCTCAGTTTCTTTGAGCCAGTTCCTCGCTTCTACGAATGATTCAGTTCCCTTGAAATCCTTTCCACCCATAGCCCTAAATCTTTACAGATCTTTGAAAAACCAATTGCACGAGGAGGGGGCGGAGGAGGAGGAATCGCTGCAGCTGGAGGAGGAATATCTGCTGGGCCTGCATCGTTGGCCCTAGCCTCCTGAACCAGCTAGGTATTGGCACGCCCTCTGGAAAGTTAAGATTCCCAGACATGCTGGAATGAAAGAAAAAGATTTAAAATAGAGAACTAAAAAGATAGATATATGGCTTTTTGGGGATTATGTTTTCAAAAATAAACTTTATTTTTGAAAATACTTCCTTTTAAAACCTTTTTTTTAAATTGTTTTCAAAAACTTTACCCAATCTGGTAACCTTCAGCTCTGATACCAAGTGTAACACCCCACCTCCGTTAAGGTCACTCACAAAGGGAATGCCTTAACTATGATGGAGCGTTTTAGTAGACAGAACAGAAGTTCACAAGACAGATAAAACAGTACTTGAAAAATTAATAACTTTATTACAACAGAAATCGAAGTAATTTTGGTTACATCTTTACCAACAACTCAAGTACATAAATATCAGTCTTGTTCAGAAAATCATCAGAGTACAAAACTTTAAAATCATAATCCCCACAGAAGCTTCCATAAGGAGTCAAGCCATACTTTAAGCACTCTATGTACTTCAAGCAGAAGAAATCCGGATCAAGCTAAAGTATTCCCTCCTTGGAAAACCTCGGGGGGAAATGGAAGAAAAAGGGGCGAAAACAAGTAAGGTCAGACATAAAGTCTGGCAAGTCCAGTGACTTTCATCATATGAACAGATAATAATAATTATGACATGAAAATAAGCTGGATAAGAGATAACAGGGGCAGCAGATGTACTTAGGTTAAACAGAAGAAACAGAATAATATTACTTTTCATTTCTCTACACTAATACCAGTATAACAGGATTAGGGTTATCCTAATGTCTAAACTAAACAGAAATGGGAACAGAATAATTTCCACAGAAGAGAAGTCTAGTAATGGGCCTTTACCGCCCCAACAGAAGGTACAGAAACAGAATGCTAATAATGGGCCTTTGCCACCCGAACATAAGGTACAGAAACAGAATGCTAATAATGGGCCTTTACCACCCAAACAGAAGGTACAGAAACAGAATGCTAATAATGGGCCTTTGCCACCCGAACAGAAGGTACAGAAACAGAATGCTAATAATGGGCCTTTACCACCCGAACAGAAGGTACAGAAACATAATGCTAATAATGGGCCTTTACCACCCGAACAGAAGGTACAGAAACAAAAACAGATTAATCCCTATGGAAACAGAATGTAGAATTAGGTGTACACTAGTAAATGGGCCTTTAGCACCCGAACAAACGGTACCACGCAGAAACAGACAGGTGTTACCACCCAACAGAACAGACGGTACCAACAGTAACAGACAGAACTAAGTGTACCCTAAAAACCCTACCCCAAGCGATCGACTCCCTAATACATAAATATCTTGTGTCGGCTCCATAGTAGGGTGTATCACTCCCTAAAGTGACAACCAATTGGCACAGACCTATTTACAGATGTCACGGCGTCTTACGTCCTCAGAGGCAGACCGGGATCCATGCACGCACATGACCCGATTGGAATGCACCATCAACACCCCTCGCCATTATCAGAATGAACCGCTTATAATTAGTTCAGTAAGCGTTCCCGGACCCTACCTGCTTTTGGGTCAAAGTTTTGATACCAGAAAGGGTTACTAACTAATATGGGTCCCGAACAACAGATGACACAAGTAATTTCCCTCCTAACCTTGTGTCCCCAGACTAACAGATTTCAGATTAACTTGTTTACAAGTTCAAACATACAGAGTTCATATCAACTAGTTCACAGATCAGACAAGTTTTCAGACTAACGGATCAGATATACGGATTTAACAGATTTACAGATTTGTCTAACTTTGTAATTAGGCCAACAGATTCACGAAATGGGTTTGTTAAATTCATTAGTCCAATTGGTTTAACCCTATCCACCCAACACATTTTAGACATCATATTTATCTCAGATTGGTATCAACTAAAAATTAACGCGTAGACCTCTCACATTAGACTGACAGTTTGCGGCCACTGGTTAGGCCGGTTGATTCCGGGTAGGTTTCTACCGCAAACCGAGTCTAACCTCGGGTTTCAAGCACGTTATGACTAACTTCTCACATTAGAACCTGTTGTTTGCGGCCACTGGATGTGACGGACGGTTCCGAGCAGGATTACGCCGCAAACTCATTCTAACCTCGAGTTAGCCATGTTTCATGTTTAGTCAATGCATTCATTCACAGACTATGCTAATATCAGACTAATCATGCTAATTTAACAAATTAACTTCTGTACAAGGTACAACAGATTATTCGAGGTTCTATTAACAAGTTTTTGCTAAATTTAAATCGAGCCTACAGATTTACATACTTCAAATTTCAGCATTTCAGTTCCAATAGATTACGCCATTCAACAAATTAAACAGATAACAGATCTTGTAGATTAGGTGATTTAGAAGATCTAGCAGATAAGGCAATTTAACATAATTAGCAGATTAGGCAATTCAATCTAATTAGTAGTTTAGCCAATATAACAGAACTAGCAGATTAGGCAATATAACTGATTTAATTATTCCTTAAAGTTTCATTGACATATCTTGCTTAATTATAAATTTGGCCTAAGCTTGCATGCCTAAATAATTGTCATGATTCACAATATGATCATATACCCCATGTTTGCATTGAATTTACATGGCACAGATTATGGTCATAATTTACCATATAACACATGTCCCAATTTTAGTTAAACTTGCCCAATACAAAAGATTCATATATAAATTATACCAAATATAGCCATCGATTTCAATGCTTGTCATATATTCAAAAATCTCCCACTTAGGTGTTATTCACATTTAATAGTTATCAAATCTTAATGTAGATCTTCACTCCTAAGTCATATTCTCTTTTTATCTCAAGTCATGAATCGTTATATAAAAATATACCCAACAATCTAGAACTTTAAATTATAACAGATCTTAATTCAAAATATGCATTATGTCCAAAGTCTCAAGTCACATGTTAACATACAATGGTTCCCCTTCTTCCAATTCACAGAATATGCATAGATCTAAATCTAGTTTACAACATCAGTCATAGATTAGCCATGTCCAATTATGTCATCATTCATTATTCGTCCCAAAGTTCAGCGTTTGTGCGTTAATCTCTTATGAGATGTGGCATAGGCTCATGGTAGCCTGGCTATAGAACATAAAGAAGAAAGAGATACAGAATAAAATATATCAGAATAGAATGTACACAACCTCAAATTCAGATTTACAATATGTCACAATTATAATTAAAGTTTATATCGGAAAATAACTATACTTTCCTTCCGTGGTTTAAGAAAGGATAATAAACTGTTGTTGATGCAGAAATGCTGAATTATTCCTCTTTAATTGTTGTTGTAGCTCTAAACTTTGATTTGAGATTTGATTTAGCTTTTAATTCTATTCAGGTTGGAAGAAGATGCATCAGTCCAAGTTTTGATTCCAACAGAGTAACGATGCCGTTATTTTATTTAGTAAAAACGGAGGCAGAGTATAGGAATGAAATTGTGCAGCATAAGGTTAGAGAAGAATAGTGTAAAGAGAATGGGGCTAGGGGGCTGTTTATATAGGGTTTCAAACTAATGAGAGTCGTCGATGAAGCTAGAGTTAATCAAGGCCATCCATCTCAAGAGAAGCCAATCAGAAAGTGACAAGTTAGCCCTAGTGACATAGCAGAGCTCAGAAATTCGACCAGAACCCGACCAGGCCAGCCAGGGTCAAACCAGAAAGCTGTTCAGGTATTCTCTTGGCCTGGGCGCACTTGGGAAGTATGCCAATGTAAATTTGTACTGGCGCACTTCCCAAGTGCGCCAGTGCAATCTTTGTTTTTTCTATTTAGCCACCAAACTTCGTTCGTCCATATCTTCTTCATACGTTATCCGTTTTACGCAAACTCGGACTCTATCTTAAGCAGAATTCTGAGATGAACGCAATGGAATGACCCGTTTCCCTTAATTCCCACATTTGAAATTAAGTATTCTTAAATTTTAGTTAATCTAATTATTCGAAAATTCGGGGTGTTACTGCCTCTATCCCACCCTTGACCTGGAGGGCGGTCGACCCCTATCATAGGAAAGCGAAAGACCGACTGAATGGCCTTCTTTTATAGGGTGGTCAACCCCTTTCTTGGATCAATGTTGGGAGATTTATTTTGTCTGAACGTTTCTTTTTATATTAATTACAATTAATCCTTACATTTGTTACTCATTCTTATCCCTTATTATGTGTGTGTGTGTATATATATCTATATATCTACACACAATTTCAAATCCTTAGGGAATATTCTATTATGCCAACCAATATATATATATATATATTTCGAATTTATATTTATTTAGTTTGAGATTCAAATCTTGTATGTATATAATTATTGTATAACTTGTTTTGTTAATAATTTCTTTATACTGACATCGTTTTCGACAAATTAAATATGAAAGTGCACCTGAATCTCGCTACAAATACAAAAATAATATTTTCAGGGCCATATTCCTAATAGTTCAAAGTTCTTATTTTCAACCCATTAATATTTATTAATTTATTATTATTTATACTTAACTAAATTATCTAAGTTTATTTAGGATATATTTTATAGGGTGTTACATCTTTCCTTATAAATGTTGTAAGGTTTGGAAACTCAAGTAAATTGGCTAATAGATTCATTGAGACATTCGGAGTTTTACGAAGGATATGGAAACTAGCTTACCGCATGGAGCTTCTTCATAAAATGATAGGAATCCACGATTTTTTCATGTCTCTCACTTAAGAAATGCCTTCATGAATCTACTGTTAGTTTAGAAATTGATTAGGTAGAGGACATAAAGCTAGAGTCTATGGTACCCTATGATACCACATCCATTATGAGACATATAACTAAGAGGCTTCACAACAAAATAACCAAGCTAGTCCAAGTTCAATGGGGAAACAACCCAGGAGAAAGCACTTGGGAGACAGAAAAAATAAAGGACACTCATCTCAAGAATTTCACTTGTAATGATTTCCTCTTAAAATTCAAAGTTTTAGTAGTGTCGTGTTTAATTGACTGGATAGCAAGAATTAGTTGCTACACTACTTTACTCGCACGGTGCACTCATATTGAAATGTGTATGCATAATACGTGTTTTACAAACATGCAGCATCATGATTACACCATCATGCTAGGATTGAGCTTATTTTAGTATGTTTGGAACACATAATCACATAGCCTAATTCGGACGTGTGTATAACTTGGTTTTATAACCTGTATGCTAGTACGAGTTGTGTTACTCGCCCATTATTATTTTTTGATATGAAATCTCTTTTAAGGATGGAAGAATGTAATATCCTATAAAATCAAACCTAAATAGGAGTAGTAAAAATGTATAGTAAAAATAATTATAAGGCAAAACATGGAAATTTGACAATATTATAATTAGACCATAAAAGTTATATTATTGCATTCATGGCGAGATTCTGATCATTTTTATATAAAATATGTTTAAAAAAAGCATGTACATAAAAGCAACGAGCTGGTAAAATTTTTAGATTTAAAATAAAAATTAGTTTGAATTTAAATTTAAATTTGAGTGGACCAAAGAATTATAAAATTTTGGAATTCAAATTGAGTAGAACAAACAAACAGGGAAGAATAACAAACTTAAAGAATTAATTGATAATTAATTTGGAGTTTGTTAACGTGACAAAAATAAAGTGCAATGGTCAAAATTGGATGCTTAGATAAGAGGGTAGTCAATCGCCCCTCCGATTTAACAATCTGTCGTTCAATCGACTAGTCCTTGCCTCAGGTCGAGCGATTCGACTGGGAAAGTGGCAGCGGCTAAGGTATTTATTGGATATTATTGTTTAACAGACCCGATTTTATTCCGCAATTATAATGGTTCTCATTAGTTTAATCCACTATAAATACAACACTAGACCTAACCCTTTTCCTCATAACTTTTAGGAAAACATATTGACATTGTTATCTTCTTCCATTAAATATAGAGAATTTTAGGGTTTCAAGTTAGAATACTACTTTGTTCTCCTTTATTTCAGTTCACGTTGATGAAATCTGGATCTAATAAGCATGTATGTATATATATATATATATATATATATATCATTTTATATACAAAAAGAGGGATCTAAAGGAGATTACTTCACAAACAATCCAATAAATTAAAGGCTAAGCAAAGATTGTTATTGGAATCTTTTGCTTTCTTTTCCTTGTAAATAGTTCAGTTTGAATTGTTGGATTTAGATGTGCATAGGAATTTTAGGATTGCGAAAATAAAACCATAAACTTCCTTCAAAATTCTATTACAATTATGGAGATGTCAATCTTGTGTGTTCAATTTAAGTATGTGTATAAATCTTATGGAATTATATGTTTTCATAGTTTTTATAAATCTTAGTTTGCTCCACTCTTTTCTTCTTATTTCTCATTGAATCTTGTGTTCTCCATGAAAAAATTGGGTTTGAGAATAGGAAATTAAGCATAGTTCAAATTCTTTTTCTCCACAATTTTTTTTCACATATAAGGAAAAGTGGAATAAACTATGAATTTTTTTTGTAAAACATGGTTATTGACATTCCATTTGAAGTAATCTGGAATAAATCCGTATTCTTGTTCAGAGTAATTCTGATTGTAGGGAAAAGATTTGTAAGTTCAGTTTTTGTTAAGTTTGACATTTCTTATGAATAATTTAGGATGTCATTCAAATTCATGCAATGATGCACAATATTTACCTCTAATTGTGTAACATTTTTAACATATGATTAATGTAAAAAAATACGTAATTAATTTTGAGTTTTTATTTCAAATTGATTGCCTCTATTAGGATATTTAAGTGTACTAAATGGTTATTTAAAGAATGAATTCCTTATACTTATATAGTATTGCTTTAGTTAACTGTTTGAATAAATGGTTAAGTTATACGGATAATTTCCAACAATAAGTATCATGAGGACTCAAGGTTAGACCCTTTTTTATGACAAGTCTTTCTAGTCAACCTGGCTACCATCATCTACGAAAGATGGACTAATGTAAGATGTTGTAGTGCTATCAGACATTTAAAGGCATAAGCACTTGCTTTAAGCGTCAGGTATTAAGTGATTTGATCTTCCATTAGGTATTAAGTGATCATTCGATCTGCCTTGGTATTAAGTGAACATCGAACATTCCTTTCCTCAACATGCAGTGTTAAATAATCGCGAAAAGGGGTATAGAAGGGGTACGCTTCCTAAAGGTAATAAGCGACAGTATTATAATCTGCCTAAGGATAAGCACTTAAATGACCACTACGTTGGTACCAAAAATCTACTTATCCAAAGGGCATTAGTGATTAGGAAATTAGCTAATAATGTTAGATAGTTATAACGAAGTGGTCCGTGGGGGAAGGTCTTAAATGGTGAGATGTCATCTACTTATCCTGTAAGTAACAACTGACTGCTTACTATCTCTTACGTTATTTAGTTGAACTGGTTTTAGGAATAGGTCGCAATATCTATGTAGGTATTGAGGTACTAAGTGGTTGAATCACCTTTGGGTAACCGCCTTGGTACTTAAGTGATCATAGGACCCTCCTTTTTCCTTATTTAAGTAGTAGAACATCACGTACTTATTGTTATGCCACAGACATATCCTTATTTATAGTTACACTGTCCAAGTGCAGATAAAAGGTAAAGCTTAAGATTTTATTTTACCAAGACTTATTTCTTTGACCCCTCCTCTAAACAACATAGGTTAACATAAAGGACAAGGATGTGGAGCATAGAGATAGAAGGTGATAGTACTAGAGGCAGTTATTATGTGGTTATTACCATATTATTGTTTTATTTATGTACCATGAGACAATTATGTTTTTATTAAAGATTGTTATAATATGACATTTTTATCAAATATGGAATGAATGGCACAATTGTTGATATTATTTTTTATTCATTCTATTGTGAATTTTGAACAAATATATATACTAATCTGTGATTTTATATTATTATTTTTATCAATGAATTATCTTAGAACAATTAATATTTTTAATAGGCCTTCTCTACATTGAAATTTAGACCCACTTTGTGATAGGAATATCACACATAATCTACTTGAGAAGCACGCTTCTTAAGGCCGAAGATAGATTTATCTAGAGAGTTTTGCATTAAGGAATGATTGACTGTAGTGCACAACATAAACCAGATTACATGCTCATCCACGGATTGTAATATTCCAGAGTAAACATAGAGAGTAAGACAATGAGTTTTAGCCATATTTATATTTTTGGTAGTCCAATGTATATTCACCATACAAGATGATGGTAAATTAGAGGAAAGAGCATAAAAGTACATATCTATGGGAGATGGGGCCAAAATGTATTACATTTACAACTATGTGGACAAGAACATTGTACATTTCAAACTGTTACATTTAATGAAATACATTGTTCAAATCTGTGGAAAGTTTACCTTCAGATTTAGTTTTAGATTCTAACAATTTTGAGAAGATGAATGAGATTCCCACATTTCATCATGGAAGTAGAGTTATAGGTGCAAATGAGATAAATGAAAATAAAGTTGACAAAACATCACAGGGTAGTCAATATATGACTTCTAACAGTTTCCATGATATACATGAAGTTGTGCCTATTCAAGCCAACGTAGGACTATTATGTCACTTGATAGATATAGAGATTGTAGTATGCAAACTTAAGCCTTCACAATCAGTTTGATTATGCCTTGCATGTAGCTCATGACGAACTGTTTAACTTGATTTGGGCTATGAAAGAGGAGTTAGAGTCAATGAAGAGGAAGTACAAGACTTAGGATTTAGTACACCTCCTCAGTGAAGTCGATTCATTAATAACAAATGGGTGTTTAATTTGAAGTATGACAATAGGCAAAAGGATAAATTAGCTGCTAAAAGGTTTTCAAAAAAGAAGAGAATGGCATATGATGAGATTTCTGCTATTTTAGTTAAACATACCTCCATTCAAATTTTACTTCCATAGTTTCTACTGATGGCTTGGAGTTGTAGAGACCTGATGTTAAGGTTATTTGTGTGATTACTTAGAGGAGATCATTTATATGATCAGAAAACATAATGATTTATTATAAGTACATAGAACATTGTATTTGCAAGTTAAATAAGTTTGCTTATGGATATGAGCAGTCTCCTTGGAAATTGCAGAAAATGTTTGATTTTATAAAACATTTACATTGTTTTGATCATACTATCAATGATTAATGTGTTAATTCCAAGTTTTGCATATTGTCTCTCATATGTAGATGATATGTTGATTATTTTCCTGATAAAGTAGCAATCGATAAATTAAAATTGAGATTTGAAGTTGAATTTGTGATGAAAGATCTTCGATAAGCAAAGAATATTTTACAAATAGAAATTCAAAGAGATATATAATGTTGGACTCTTAAGACTTACCCAAAAGGAACATATTCAGAAGTTGATCACTCTATCTAGCAAGGAAGGAGCGATGACATCAGTACATCATGCATTTTTCACATGTAGCTTCCAAGTAAATCCTCTCTTACCTTAAAGAAAGACAATGCCTACATGGAGAAGGTGCCTGTAACAACCTGTATTTTTATAACATGTTAAAATCATAAATCAAGGCAGAATTAAATTTTAAATTAAGAATCAGAGGAAACGGGTTGTGCCATTGCGTTCGTCTTGGAATTCTGCATGAAATCGAGTTTGACTTTTCGAAAATTGGAGTCCGTATGACCAAGATATGACCCTCCGAAGTTTCAAGAATTTAAATAAAATAAAACAGCTCAAAAATAAAGCCAAAAATTCGAAATTCAATCCCAGAAGAAGGCTGGCGGGAAATTTCCCGCCCATATACCCAGGTCGACTGGGGAGTCGACCCCCCCCCCCAACCAGGTCGACTGGGGAGTCGACTGGGGTGTTGACCTCCCCATGACCAGGTCGACTGGGGAGTCGACCTAGGGGTCGACCTGCCTCCCGAACCTATTTCCCGAACCAGATGCATTCTGATGTATTTAGACTTGTTTCGTGACTCTAATCCTATATAAACTCATCCCTATCCTCATTCTCTCCACACCATTTCATTCTGTCCTTATGCTGCTTCTGAAATAATTAAATTAAAGAGAGAATGGCTGCTTCTTCTTCGTCAAGACAACATCTAGGAATTGCAAATTGTGGGTTTTCAACCAGAACAAGACTAAACGAATAGAGATTCAACAACTACAATAACTGTTTCTAGAATCAAATCTCTGCACTCTAATTCTCGATCCGCGCTCTATAAGTTCTAATTACTTTGAGATTGAAACTTGTTAAATTTGATATGGACATGGAATAAAATGAAATTGGACCTAAGCTTGATTATCTATTTGGATTTGTTCTTGTCTCTTCTTGAATCTATGATTTTGGGATTATTTCTTATTGACTGAATCATGCCCATTCATGTTGTTGGACCTAGTTTATTATTCAAACGCTAGATTGTAACATAAATTCTTGGATCTTGACTTGTGGGAATATTTCTATTTAGGGCCTATTCATGTTGTAAATCAAATTCTTTCATGCCTATAACCTTAATATGCCTATGACTAAGAACATAAGACTATGCCTATGACTAAGAACATAAGACTATGCCTATGACTGTGAACATAAGACTATGCATATGACTATGACGAGGACAATTGTGGCTAATCACCTATGACTCTTGACTATGAGAATTATTACCTAAACATAAGGCCATTATCTATGACCGTGACTTTGAAACTATTACTGTTAATTGCCTATGACTATTTGCCTAGAACTATTTTTGATAATTATCCATGATTATTGTGATGAGTCGCTTATGATTCATAACTACGAGATTTCTACCTATGACTATTAGGGTTAATTGCCTAAGACTATTATAGTTGATTGTTCATGCCCATAACACTACAAATGAAAACCATGTTGTGCACCGAATTGGCATTTTATTGGATCGTATACCTAGGGTGTGACTTGCTTAGTTTATTCGCTATTATGTACAACAAAACCATTGGATCCATTATCCTTGTATTTGGCTTGCTTTTGCATGCCTATTCTTTTATGTCAGCGTTTACCATGACTATCGCCTTATCTTGCTAGATTTGGAATCCTATATGCCAGTGATGTTGTAACCAATTTATGTCATGCTAGTCTTGTAACCCCTTTTATCGCTTTATGCTCGTCCCTCTTGCCTATCATAGTTTTGATGTTATTCTGAGATTTGGATTTATTTATAGTATGGATTGATCATGTTTACATGCGATGGGAACACGATTTGGGTAGAATAGGCAAAACATGAATTGGTTATGAACATGAATTATGAACTTGATTAAAGGCAAAACTTGAAACATGAACGCTGTTATAACCTGAACCTGGATATGGACATGAAACTCGCTATGAAACCTGACATGAACTTGATATAAAACTTGAACATGGACATGACACTTAGAATGGACTTGAAAATGGCCAACTCGAGGTTAGGTTGAGTTTGCAGTGTAATTCTGCCCGGAACCGCCCGACAAATCCAGTTACTACAAACAATAGGATCCAATGTGGGTAGTTGGTCATATCGCACTTGAAAACCCGAGGTCAGACTGAGTTGTGGTGTAATTCTGCCCGGAACCGCCCGGCATATCCAGTGACCACAACAACAGGTCTGATGTGAGAGGTTGGGGTGCATTAATGAATTAATGCCACATAATAGGGTTAAGTCATGAACTGCTTGAATATACTTAACCAATTTGACACGATGATTTAATAGGGTTAAGTCATGAACCGCCTAAATATACTTAACCAATTTGACATGATGATTTAATAGGGTTAAGTCATGAACCGCTTGAATATACTTAACTAACTTGACACGATGATTTGATAGGGTTAAGTCATGAACCGCTTGAATATACTTAACTAACTTGACACGTGATTCGTAAGGCTAAGTCATGAACTTGAACGACAACACTTAGCCAATTTGACATGACATGTAGGAGGGTTAAGTCACGAACTTGAATGACAACACTTAACCAACTTGACATGCTGGACTAATGGGGTTAAGTCTCGAATTTAAATGACAACACTTAACCTACTGGACGGAAACCCTAGTTACGCAGTCCTTTTCAGCAGTAACCCACTAGATGTATCACGGTACCCTTGAACTAGGCAGGGTGGGGCACGATTATTGGGCTGATTGTAAGCGACCAGAACGACAGCTGAGTTGGTGCGCCATTGTAGGTTCAGGCAGACTATGGTCGTGCATGTAGTCCGGAGTTGAAAAAGCAGGCATTGGGCACCGGTAGGTTTACACTTTGCGTGCTTGATTTGTGTCGGTGGTTGGCACCCTAGGGCTTGATACACCCTATGGTGGACCTAGCACAGGTGACTACATATCGTGATTGGGCCATATGACACAGACACATGAACGAGCTAGGACTTGTAGGGAGCCGATCGATTAATAGATCGTACGTGGAAAAAGGGTGTTGTTCGTTAGGCAACATAATCCCTAGTGGTCCTAGGTGGCAAAAACCCTAATCGAATCTAGAAAACGTTCAATAGGTAGCATAATCCCTAGTGGTCCTAGGTGGCATAAATCCTAGTTGAACATGTGATAGTTCATGATAAGGAAACTTAGCCAGAACAAGGGTGGCAGTCCAAACGATTTCAAGAATGGTGGCACTACGTTGAAGTAGTATAGAATTACGTGATGAAACCCGTACGATACACGGCAAGGGACTGTACATATACATGGAAAGGATGATATGGTTGGGGTACTGGTACAGTTGGTGCAGAGAATGTTAAACATGTCGATGCTATACGTAGTTTATCTGGTTTGCATAGTTTATCTTGTTACCGTCGTTTATCTGGTTAGTATAGTTTATCTTGTCATCTTAGTTTAAATTGCCTATCTTGTCATCATCCTTATGTTTACTTTCAGTTTATACATGTCATGTTATCTTTACTTGTTTCTATGCTAAAAGTCACTAGGATTTACTCAGTCTTTATGACTGACCCATTTTGTTTCGCCTCTTTTTCTTCCGTTCTCCCCCCCCCCCCCCCCCCCCCAAGGTTTGCAGGGTGGGAATACAGCTTAGTTCGGATCTTACCAAGCTCCAAGGCTCTTTCACGAACGGCTGGGATTTCTCTTGGCTATGGCTTGCTTTACTGTTTTACTTGGGGAATGATTTATGACTATGGTTTTATGCTTCTTTACTATTGCAAGACAGATTTCGATGTAATGGATTTAATGGCATTTTGATGTAAAAGGCTTTAAACCTTTCTACATTTTAAAGAAATGAAATTTGTTTTTTCTTCTGCTGTTTTATATGTTCTGTCTTGTAATATTTCTATGTATGTTTACCTAGATAATGCTCCACCAAAGCTAGTGCATTCCCTTTGTGAGTGTCCCTAGCGGAAGTGGGGTGTTACATTTGGTATCAGAGCAGAAGGTTACCAGACTGGGCAAAAGCTTTTAAAAATCTTCTGAAATTATTTTCAAAACATTTACAAAGAAGCATTT